>QDEB01051611.1:0-10350 GCA_004193795.1 Asbolus verrucosus | reverse complement strand
TTTACGTTATCAAACTAGAATATTCCTTTACACGTTCTGAATATATTTAGAGAATCTTCTTATCAAAGGCATTATACGTACTAAAATCTTGAAAGTATTTCATCATGATTCCATTTGGCCCTCTCTCGCCCCATACAAAATTTATATTTCAAAATTTAATAAATAGTTTTAGTTTCTTCTTAGTTATTATTATAAATACTTGATTTGTGAAAAATTTGTTTTAGTACACTTTGTTTCAATTTTTTACATTTTTTTGTATTCGAAAAATGCATCATACTAAATATTTATACCGGAAAAATTTAACTTCGACTTAATTGAATTGTATTTGAAATGAGTTCTAAACATGAGGAAAAAAATGCGTATTTTGATACTTATCATCTATCTGTCAGAACTGTTGATGATTGTAAATTAAGATAATTAATACACTAACTGAAATTCCTGGTGATGGATAAAGCTCAGCCGGAAAGAATTAATAAATTAAACTAATTATATTATTGAAAAAAAAAAGTAGAACACATTTGTAATACATTCATAAGTTTGAACTGTCAGATTAATCATTTTCATTTTATATTGTACATGCTAAAAATTATTTCGCATTGTGGTATTATATTCAGCTAATGCTAGACTCTTCTGAAATTAATATATTTGAGTATTTTTAATTTTGTTTTAAAATGAACTGGCGTATTTGACGTTGGACCGCAGGAAATAATTAATGTCTGAATAAAATTTAAGAAGAAGCTCAAATTGATGTCTGTGTTGCAAATCATAAAAAATAATTTTAGTGAAATTATTTAAACGAAAAATATTTTGGATTTTTCTGTTTGTTTTTGTATTTGCAAATAAATAATGTTTATTATTTATTAACTTATTAATTTATTATTTGTTAATTAATTAGATTTAAAAAAAAAATTGGTTCTAGTAGGTCCTTAAATTATTAGTAAAGATGCTTATATATTTCTTTAAAAGATTAGTTCTAAAATAATTTTTTACATAAATTTACATCTCTAATTTAGCCATGTTTCTCGACGGTTGGAATTACCCTATGGTTGTTAATATAGAATTGAACAACCAATGCCAAGGTGTATCTCTTTTCAATTGTGTAATTTTAACATTGTGAGTCAAGTTGCGCTGCTTATATAAATAATACGGACTTAAGCCAGTTTTACACAGTAAACTAATTGTATAAAATTGAAGCGAGGTTTATTTTCATGAAATTAGATCAGAATATCACGCAAAGACGTAAGTAGCTTGAACGTGGTGATGACCCTTATCAAATAAACGTCAACGACATCTATGTCTGTAAACGTTGCGGAGGCCCGGAGGTAAGGAGCGGCGCGCTAGTTCTTGGTTGTCCTTTGTGCAAACAAGCCACATAAAGTGGAAATAAACAATGTTTGAGCCATTGACTAGTCGTAATCATATTTGCCTGGCAAAGAACCTACTTTATAGTTCATTTTATGTTGAAAAGCTGTTTCCGCGCTGATTGGTCCTTTTAGCTCTCAAAGGTTAATGCGTGGCAAAAGGAAACATCCCGTGTGCTTCCGCCGGGCTGAGCACATCAGACGCGCCTCATCTGCCGCCCCCCTTTTTGCACGGCGTCGCGAATATAGCTCGGACGCCGTCCGCCGAAAATAGACGCCGCCCCAGTTTAAAAAAAACAACAACAATGACGAAAGCCGGGGGTCCGTTATTGACCCTTGCGGGGCTCCTTTTTCCGACGTTTTTATTATTCATGGTTGCGTGTGCGTTGCCACGTGGGTCACGATGCACGTTGATTGCACGTCCTTGACATTGGGCTGATAGCAAGGAAATAAGGTCAGTGAGTAAGTCGGGTCTCGGGTCGGGGCCTGCTCTGATCGTTGACCTAGGGGATTCCCGGCTTATCCTGCCATTTTACACGCCGCAGTCACCGAACTAGGCGAACAGCCTTATTGCCGCCGCCGCCGCCTCCGACGTTCTCTCGCTTTTGAGCGTCGGGACGCCGACAAAAAAGGAAGATAAGGGTTTCATTCACTGCCTGAAAACGATTCAAAGTGTTGACAAATACTAGGCGGGTCGTGATGGGGATTTCGTAGTACGGACGACCCCAGCGGGATGTGTGTGTAGAGACGCAGGGCCGGATTGAAGGCCCGATCGATAAAATTCGATAGTTCTCCGATTAGTCTGTTATGTAAGACAATAAGAACAAATTAGTTTAAATGTTTTTGTTCGCTCGAAGGAAATAGAGTGTGAAGGCTCCTTACGCAACAGGCATATTGCCGCAATTACGCTACTTTCTTCGTCGACCGAAATAATAAATTCGAATTTTTTAAAACGACTTTCGTTCTTATTATGTATTATTAATAAGTCGTTAATAATTCATTCCCTAATTTCTTAAAATTTTCGATAACGGGGGGAATCATCGGAAAAACTTCAGAGAAAGGCAAATAACACGTCACCGAAGAGAAATTATCGGATAAATAGAATCACTCCGTCACGAATAAGAAAGTACTTGATATAAATAGTTAAATTCCGTTTGGAAAAGTTCTTCGGGGTTGACCTGGCTTGATCCAGACCCTTCCGGAATTATCAATATTACCTTTTTACTAAAATGTATACCTCGCGGTGTAGTTGAGGGCTGCATAATATATATCTGCAGATGCGGATTTTGTTCAGTAAGAGGATTTCAGATGATTGCTTATTACCGCGAAATAGATTCATTTGGATTTATATTTTGCTTTATTAATTGCTTCAAAATTGAGGCTAAATGGATTTACTACTACTTGACATTAAATTAAATTTTAATGCTTAATTATAATGTCTTCGTTAAATTTCTCATCAAGGCCCCGGATTACTCCGGGAATGGATTAGAGCGTATTTGTTATTCATTTTCGCTTTTATAACGTGACCTTAAAAGGGAATGTGTTTCTCCTTCTCGACTCTTTGATCGTGAAGTGGCCCTTGTATCCTTTTTTTGTTAAATAACGAATTTGTCAATTTAATTAAAACGATTTGTTTTATTCTTTCTGGCACCAGGGGCAAAGAGTTATTTATTGTGTTAATTTTTTGTGGGCCTTGACGTTTCCTCCGCGGGCACGAGAGTGAAAAATCGGTCATTCTTGTAAAGCGGATTTTTCCCCTTTTCATTATTTTTTTTATTATTATTGTCATTCTCGTGTGATTTGTGCTTCTGAAAAGTTCCGTATGACGCAGATAAGTAATTAAGTTGGTTTTATAAAGTTAGAAGAGGTTGTTTTGTTCTGAAAAATTTTAATGCAACGTTTCATTAAAAGATTTGATACTTTTGTGAAAGTAAGATAACAGAAAATGTTATTCATATGGAAAGGAACAAAATATAAGTTGAAAAGTTATGTAAGAAGATTTATTAAAAAAGTTTTAAAATACACCATTATTTTTCCTTGCCTTCTTCGCATCAGATTATTCGTCGACGGAGGCACGGCATCAAATTTATCAAAATTTAATTATGCATGAATCTTTATTTTCGTTTCTATCGTTTCAATGAATTTTGGTGTTTTTATTTCAGGAATCCGGACGAGTCTTGCAGTAGGTGAGTCGATTAATTGGTTCTTATTGTCATCACCCCGCGACGTTTGTGAAAATGAAATATTCGATTAGACCCAATTGAAAGGGGACCAGGTCTAATCTTTATTCCATACATGACTTGAAACTTGATTAAATTTGAAGATATTACTCCGGAACGAAGAGTCCTTTTTTATTTATTTATGGTTATATGCGCTGCCTACAACGAGAGAACGAAACTTATTAAATTTATTGCAGAATATAATAAAAGAACAGAAGCACGAAAAAATGAAGAGAAACGATAAAATAAGAAGATTACTGCGACTTGTTAGATTGGCTACTTATACAGAGAAAAAGTCTCTTATTGTTGTGCGATATGTTAAGGAAGTCGATCCTTCTGCAGATAAGTTGGATGTATTTTTTCCATTCGCGAATCTATCCCTCCCTAATATTTCAATAAACAGTAAAATTCGTTATCTAAAAACCGTCGAGAATATATAAGGTGATTCAATTCTTATTCGCGAGGAAGAGATGCATGTAACATGTCGTACATTACGACACCATAACCATTCAACTTTGTAGGCTCGTAAAGCCACTTTTATGCCCCTTTTACATATTTACTACCCTTTATTTAATTCCCATATTCTTAGCATTTTATACACCATAACCGACATAGTAGACAATACAACAACGTTGATGGCGGACTCGAAACGTCATGCTTAATCGTCGTTTAATTGTCTTTCACTCTTCGAAAAAACCGAACATATTTCAATACCTGCTTGTAACAGCCGTGTTTAAGTAGGCTTGGCTGAGGGCGACAGGGTGAAATAATGCAGGTTCGTGAGATAAATCTCGCCCCGAAAAAACCCAACGACGATATTCCAATACGTCCCATTTTCGGATAATAGAATAACAATCGGCCCAATAAAACATAAAAGATGGATACGGTAAGTATGCAGGGATGTTTTGGAATAAAATTTCGGTCGGTCCCGTTGCGCACGCGATTTATCAAAATTCAATCGGATTTTTCGTCATTTCGGAAAAGGTGGACGTGTCGCCCGGTGTTTTCTCGGTTGTGAAGCGAAACGGAAGTTAACAAGCACATTTTAATTAGCAGTAAGTCTAAACAGCGACTTATTGGAACAGGCACACAAATACAACATAAATCATTCCAAAAGAAACTTGCCATGGAAAAATATCCGGAAAGCGATTAAAAATAAATTAAGTTCCAGCGAAGGGGTTTATAAATTAATTAGAGTTAAGAGGGGCAAACGATGTAGGAATTGCTGCCGTTTTTGGACCAGCATCCTGCCTTAATTGTTGTTTGAAATATTACTCAAGAAGTAACTCTTCCTAATCAAGCGGTCAACGCGTCGCATCTCTTTAAAATCCACATTTTTCTTCCTTTTTCTCCACATTTTTTTGTACTTACACACTTTTCAGTTGGTACATTTGAATATGGGATTAATTTTTTTTTTATTGTTAATAAAAGTAATTCCCCCGGATTACCAAAGACGTTTACTCTTCTTCAATAATCTTGATCCACGACAGTGATCTAAATATAAATATCACCACCCCTGAATTGCTTCTGTCTCCGTTATTTCGTTTTAAAAAAATAATCTAGAACTTGGATAGCAACCTTACTGGATTCCTGCTTGGACAAACATTATTGAGAATTAAAATTGATATTTCTTTTTCTATGAATGCATCGTTACCGTTGACGTGTTGTCTCGAGAAGACAGAACATTTTTGGATAGCCTATACATGTAACAAAGTGTGCTGTCACTTAACTTGTCAATTTATATTTGCGCTCTAGACGTTAATTTCTACCAAAGCGGATAATGTTGGAAAGAGTTTAACAATTTTGTGATTGTAAGCTTGCTTGTTGCAATTAATTTTATTGTGGATTGATATTTTATCCAGAGAATCAGAGAAGGCAATTTGTCCAAACCCGGTACTTCTGATTCAGTCAGTTTTCTGAGACATCAAGTTTAAATTCAAGTGAATGTAGAAATTTCACATTTTACGTATTTTGACATTAACATATACTATTTGAACTGTTTTTTAATATGTTAAGTAATGTTGACTTCATGAAAGGAAGCGAAAGAAAATTGATATAAGGTTAAAGATTCATTCTCACTTGAAATTAGTTTTTTCCAATTGTCACTTCTTATTCTACTCTGTAAATTTTTACAAGTGCTACTTATAAAGTCAAATTGCTTATCTAATAGCCTTTGTATCCAGTCGTTGCCTTACCACGCAGAATTTAAAAAAACAAAAATGTTTTTAAGTGCGAAAACGATACATGTTAGACATTTAGAGAAGCACCTACACAGAGTGTGAGATCGCTGTGTTTGACATCATTACAAATAGGGATAATAATTGATTTAACTTTTCGATAAAGTCATCCGGGTTTTTCTTTTTCTATTGACTGTGAGACGGGGGCATCTAAGTGTGTTTTTAAAAATTGATTAGAACCGAGAAGGGCGAACAACGTGCAGTGAGATTTCGATCGGTCACGATTTTCAAATTGATACAAATGTGTACGTTTGTGTATGCAATTTGAGCTCGTGTCGAGCAACTTGGTCGGAATATTGAAAATGCAATTTATAAATTTTATTCAGGAATAATTGGTCAATTACCAGGAGCTTTGTACGGAAACGCATACAAAGTATAATTATTTCTGTTGTCCTGAAAATGTAATTGAAGTTCAAACATCGGGAATATAAATAATGATTTACGTATTCAACGAACCGGAATCCGACCCCATTTAAAGCGCGCACAACTTATTCTATTTACTTTGCATTATTTTGCCGTGCAAGAAAGAACTTTTCCAGTATTTTCCTATTTTCTTGCCAGTGTTCCGGTCTTCAGACTCATATGTATTTTTCAATCTTCTACATACCTCCAGATATTAAACAGTCTATCTTATTTTCCCTGCCAAGAAATTTCATTATTCTGTATGATGATATATTTCCATAGTTTTCGTCTCGCTCAGGCCTTCCTTGTTGCTTTCCTGCATCGGTCCGTGGAGACCTCTCCGGAGCACAACCACGGCAAAAACTCCGGTTCGATCCGATCGATCATCATTATTGTCAATCACTTCGCGCCCCCTCCTTCTGCAATTCTTTAATTTCGACCGGTGCGGATTTGAACCGTTCGGTAATTTGTGAGATGTTTGTTTTGTGCCATTGTCGTGTATAAAGTATGAAAATTGAAATATAAGTGGAGAGGTGGTGGGTAAGACGGGGGGTAGGTGAGGCGGTCTATTTCCCTCCATAATACACACTTTGTATTCCGAACGAGTCTGCTTGAGATGGAAAAATATTATTTTCTTTACATCACTTCTTTCCGTAATAAGATGTCTGAAACGGGACACATTTCGTATATTTCCAAGGGCTAATTTCGACGTTATTGGCCATTAAAATTTTGATCGGCCTCTATTATAGACGTTGTTTAATAATGTTTCTGTAATGACATCATTCTCGTAAGTAGAACAATTGTGTTTTAAATCATTTAATAACAACTTTCCAAGCAGACCGGTTCTTTAATAATATACTGTGTGGAGTTTTTATTTTATAATGTAATAATGCTCTCTGGATCCAGTGAAAGTCGTACACGTCCTATATATGCTCCGAGTGCGGTCGATCGACGTGGCGACTGCACCGCTCGTGACGGCGGGTTTTTATTAGATTTTTATTAGAATTTTATTTTTAGTCCATCGAATCGAGCAAGGTTGTTTTATAATTTTGTTGCATTATTGTTACACGCCTCGCACATCGTCACATCTCCACCCCGGAATCATTATTGACGTTGCAGTGTCTACATTAAATATCCATTAGGGGAGAAATTACTTTAACTCCATCGTGTCGCATTCGGGGCCACGTCGAATCGACCGCCGAAAACTCTTGCCGGAATTTCGGCGTGCCTTTCGAAAACGGTTTCGAAGGCGTCCGGCCCAGTCGGCGGCGTCTTTACGGCCCCGTTAATTGATTCCGGTCTCCAGAGGCGGTTTCATGGCCGATTACGGCGGCCGCCGCCGCGCGGGCCGTCCGGCGGCGGCCGCCCCCCGACGGCAGCGAAATTTGAAATCTAAATCTCATTCTCCCGGCCCGCTGCAAAATCCATTTCGTTTTAACTTGACGTTCAAATTGAATGTTTTGTAGTGCGGAGGGCGGAGGCGGCGCGGGGGTGGCGGCGGCGGCGGGGCGGGGGCGCGCCGATCTCGGGCGCGCGACTGCGGGGGGAAAGTGCTCTTGATAAGCGTGATTTAGCAGCCCCGGGGATATTGATTTTTACGTCCCTCAGCCCCTAACCCGCTCTCAGTTTTATATGTCTGTTTTCTTACTGTAATAGCTCGGTATGTTGCGCGCGCCATGTCGAAATGAAGAGAAAACAGCCGGAGGGACGCGGCGGGAAAGATGGTTTTCATTGGTGTTGTGTTTCCGCGGGCCGGAGTGGGAGAAACGGCCCGTACGCAAATACAGCCATTACGGCCGGTGACATCGGCGGCCGTCAATTGCCGTTTTCTGAAAGATGCGACCCAGGTCCGCCACCGGAAACCGGAAAATTTCCGCCGAAGACGCTCCGGAGCCGAAATCGTTACTTTCGGCGGCGGGCCGAAGGTGCGCTTCTAAGTATCCGAGTGGAGGTGGATAATCCGCTTTCAGTTTAATAATGTACTTAAAAGGGTCTTTTTATACAAAACAATGAAAACGCACTTAACTCTTTAATGGGTGGGCCGTAGATAATGCGATAATAACGAGTGAAGAAGTTCCACCCGAAATTAAAAAAAGGGGCATTTTCTTCCTCTTTCTGATGCATAAACACACCCAATTATACACAAACATGAGCGCGACGACGTGTGTTTGTGCCCTTTTCTAATTTAATGGCGTCATCAAGAGAAATTTTCAACTTACGATTCATTAAAATATTTATGTTACAACCAGATTTTTCTAAATTATTATCTTAATTTAAGAGAATTTATCTCGGCTGAGTATATATTTATGCTAATAAGTGTTTCATTTTTTAAAATCACTCTATTCGACTAATTAACTGTTTTTTTATTTATTGACATTAAAATTTTACAAAGCCACATTTAAGTATGTTAGATAGACGGTAATAGGGTAATTTATTTTTTTTTTAACGTGAATTATGCTTGGTGTATGGTAATTCGATTTTAATTTTTACCATTTTCGTTTGATGAATGTTCATTACCTAAAACGAATCGGTTTCGAAGGAGCGCACTGCAAAGATCGATCTTGACTGCTCTCACTCTGGAATCCAGAGCGCGTATGTTGCATCCATCCTACAATCTGACATCTTCTGCATAAATTAAAATTGCATGAATTTATTTAATAGCTTGCTAGTCGAAATGCATTGCATCATAACCGTTGCACGTTGAGAAATTTTATTGTTTAAAGTACACCATAATTTAAACTGATTTATTCCGACTGCACTAACGACCTTTCGGCAATTTTGAAAACAATTTTTTATGATTCACAACATTGCAAAAGTATTCAGTACAATAGAGCTGGAAAAGAATATCATTAATAATTAGAAAGTAAAGTAAACAGGTAATAAACGTTTAAGTATTTACTCATAATATAAACAAATGAGAAACATAATTTTTTTTTATTTTTTGCAAACAATACTTGAACATGCAACTTTTACAATTTCTCCATTTACGGTTTTCCTGTTTTTTCCACGCCCAACACAGATATTTTAATAATCCAAGTACCATTTTATGTAATTGTTACATACTTAAGTCATGGGGGAGTGCATAGTTGTCACATTTCACGCAATTACGAAACGATCGTAATTTAACAAGAACATTAAGCGACATTGTCGTTATCTAAGTACCATCGAATTGCATGCACTGCAGTCAGAATTTGTAGTAAATCAAAAATGGCTTCGCAAATAATACTTTGATGAACTCTTTTAAAAACACTATAATGTGTGACTCTTACGTTATTACGTTAATAGATTTACATATTTGTATACTGGGTCAAGTGAGACGTCTACAGTTCAATCAGTATCTTTCTTCATCTCTGAATATTATAAGGTAAATCTCAAAATAATGCAAAAGACAATAAATTGTAATGCGGGATAACAGCAATTTGAATTTCAACATGAAACACAGTCTCAAATAGTATACCATTAAAAACTTCATGAACCGCCACTGAATTTCGAATGGTATTCCAATAATCCTAATTGAAAGCGCCACATTCCCATAGTAAAATGGAATTTTCGTAATAAGTGTATCACCGTAATGCTAAAATCTTGAAACAAGTTTTCACCAATACAAAAGAGAATTGCACACGAGCTTGCTGCACTTCCTTCAGAAATTCCCAGTCATCCTTTTTTTAATAACATATTGAAAGGAGCTGAATACATTCCATTTTATTCTGCATATTGCAGTGGCGCTTTTTATTGATTCATTTTTTCTGAACCGTGTGTCTTTACGAAACTGTTAAGTAGCAGCTGAGATATATACCACTCTGACGAAAAAGTGCCCTGTTTTGCTTTAATGGAAAAAACTGAGAGTACATTAAATTTTTTTAACCGTCATAACGATTTTCAACAGTTCAGCATGACAATTCAAATATTTCAACCCACTCAGTTTTTTA
Source organism: Asbolus verrucosus (assembly GCA_004193795.1). Taxonomy (NCBI): domain Eukaryota; kingdom Metazoa; phylum Arthropoda; class Insecta; order Coleoptera; family Tenebrionidae; genus Asbolus; species Asbolus verrucosus. Next base: position 202 of record QDEB01051611.1, on the reverse strand, counting down.
TACCAGTCAGATTTATTCACGTGAAACTTATATAATGAGATTGCGATATACAAGTTGACCTGGTCACTATGAAAGGTAATTAACATTAAGTGCAGTGTAAATAACTTTATATTATTACGGATGGTTTCGTTTCCACGGCCGTTTTAAATGGAAATTGGTCCAACCAAAAGTTGCAGACATTATTTACGTACAAAAATACGTG
>QDEB01051515.1:0-54038 GCA_004193795.1 Asbolus verrucosus | reverse complement strand
AAAATTAAGCATTCTATTAAAAAAAGGGCATATGACGTCACAACTTAAACGGGGATGACGTCACATATAGGTATAGCAACTTAAAAACAGCGGAATTTTAAATAAAAATTTACTTGTTTTATATAAATATAATTCGTTTTGAAATTACTGAATTTCTTCCATAAGTAGTTTCCACACTGTACATTTATATTTTATATTTGGCTTTATCGGAAGTAACTACGTACAAACATATAGGTTGTTCCATTTAGATTTTGAAAGTTCTTTAGTTCTTCAGACCAAACCGTAAATGTTGGAAATTTGAAATGTGGTCAGAAAGATGCAGCTTTAAATAATTTGCGTGTTCAAAATTTCATTTAATTGGTTCATAAGTAAATGAAAAATAGAGGTGGACCAAAAATTAAGATCACCCTCCATAAAGTATGTTCATAGGAAACGATACCCACTTATAACTTCAAACTGGATTAAGATATTTTATATGTTTTAAAATTCAGTTGACTTTATTTTTTTAATTTAAATAGCGATTCATATCTATTTAATTATATTTTATTTCAATCGTGCATAATTTCGGTTAATATTTTAACGTTAAGTAGTGGGTTTTGAAAATTTTTGAAGTTTTGGGGAAATTTACAAAAATTAAAACACAAATAAAAATAAAATCCATAAACGTTTAACTTTTTTAAGGTTTTAAAATGAAAATCGACTGAAACCAGTTTTGGATTATGCATTGGATGGTTGACAATTTCGAATTTCAATTTCGTAAAACTTTCGCAATGCAAAGAGCTGGATTAGGACGAGTATTATCATAAAGCAGAATAACGTCTGCATCGGAGAGAATTCATCTTCATTCAGAACGAATACTACCCTTTAACACGTTCATGCAGTTACATTTTTCAGTGGTTATTATTGTTCCATCCTCCCGATAATACTGAAAAACTGGACTCCGATAATTCCAAAATTAGGGTTCTAAACCTCTGATATGTGTGACCGACTTCAAATCAATAACACTTTGGCTACCGTTTTTGAACATTTCTCTCAATTTAAATAAGGATTCTTTTGCGAATGCATTGTGTCCATACCACGCTGATATTATCTTGTGAACTTTAGATATTTACGTCTCTTAAAACCTAAAAAATGACATCGGAAAGTACAACGGAGCGGTGATATTTACAATAAAATTAATGTCTGTATTTCACATGATACAGAGTGGTCGCAAAGTATGAGAAAAATTTAATATAATTATAACAATACGTGCGTTCATCAATAAAATATTTTTTTATAAAATACACAGTCAAACCAAGTCAGTATCGCAAATTAAGTCGAAAAACATTTTTTGGTTAAATCGTTTTATCACTCGAGTTGAAATCATTTAAAATAGCGTTCCATTACGTCTCTCTCACATAATGTTCTAGTTCTCGCACAGAACTGCAATAAGTCTTGCATCCATCGACAATGGAATGCACGCTATTGCAATGAAAAAAACTCCTGCAAGATTTATCGACTTAATTTGATATTGGCTAGATAAACAACGGTCACTTAGTAAAAAAAAAGTGATACAAAGAGCAAGAATATGCGAAGCATAATCACATTGTAGCGAAGTCATGTCCTTGATGGCAATAATCGGTAAATTTCGGCTAGATCTATTGAGCTCCTTTTATTAAATTTGTGTATGAGCCCATTGTTATCTCAAGAATTGGAACTAACGCATAGTTATGCAAATGATCTGTACATTCAGAATCTTCTATTAATTGGCGTGGAAGTCTTAGTGAATAAGCTATCTCTGAGCTTTACATCGTTGAAATAACTTGACCAAAATGGACAATGGAAACGTTTCTAATTACAAAATTAGCTCAAGTTGCTTTTAGCCGTTCCCCTAAACCCCAGTGCTAACGATTATGGTTGATACTGATTTCTTAAATATTTCACTCGGGTTGAAGGAAAACTAAAGCAGATCTAGATGATTTAAATTCGTAGCTTTAAGCCAAATCCATTTAACAGTAATTTCGTCACTGAATTCTTAAAAGGACGAAATAAAGGTATTGTAAATTTCTTTTATGTTTTCTTACATAAAAGTGACATTATACCATATAAGTTGTCGACATCATATGCATAGCGGTTTTCCAGCAGTTTTTATTTTATGGGAAGCTTTTACAGTTTATGATGACAATATACTTATATTTTATTTTGACTAAAGCACAGTGATAAAAATAACAGCAGTTTGCTTTAAGTTCCTGAAGCTTTACTCTCGCCACCGTCGCAATGAAATGAACTTCCTATCGAATTATTTGAATTTTGTTTTACAATATATTAGATCATGTTTGCGAATCCATCGTAAAATGACAGTAACATAAAATCCATTTTAAAAGGGAAAAAACCGCATAAATCTGAATTTTTAGGACTACAAGACACTATGAAGTCATAAAAACGTTCAATAAAATCTTTTTTCTTTCCTCAGATATCTCAACCACTTCTGATTCGTTGTGTTCTTAACTAGATGAAGCACTCTATTCGAACACTCGCTTGCAAAATTGTGTAACTTCTCTTAAAACATTTGCATTGGATTATATTGTTAGGAAAGCGCAAATATATTAATTCTGCTTAAACGAAACATCGTTTCGATTAAAGGGTCAACCAAATTTCTCATTCAATCTTCGGAATGGAGCGCATTGTACGAGAAAGTCACATCGCACTCTGTGTCAATACGACCTTTTACACATTTCTGGAAATGTCAACATATCTTGTTTACATGTTGAGATGATGTTGGTGGTTATCTTGAAAACGGTCATTTTTATCCTGTGGTAAATCATCGAACCATTTATTAAGCGTTTGCTGCTAATGCGCCAGTAAAAGAATTGCGTGGTTCTGAAACTAAGTGTTGACACAACGACGTTGAAAAAACAGCCCCTGGATAAATGTTAAAACTGTTCCATCTGCCTTAAAATAAATGAGAGCGTGCCCCTACAAATGGCGCTTATTTGGGTAAGTTACTCAATGATTATGCAGTCCATGTTATTAGGAATAAAACTCTTCAAGCTTCAGGTAAGTGTCGCCTTGCAAGTCAAATGATATGCGATAAAAGTTGGGATAACCTATATCAAGTGCCTCTGCATTGTCTTCTGACTATTAAGCACTAATCGACGCGTCTTCGCCTCCATTGTTTAAAGGCAGCTCGAGCGCAACATCATTAAAACAAGAAGCTTATTCAGGAACAAGGTGTCTCTTTATCTCGCAGGAATTTTTCGACTCGCTATTATAAGAGGCACTTCAATACTGCATAAATAATTGAAAATTTTTTTCTTACATTACATGGTTTTCGTGACGAAAATTACACAAAGTTCAGCTAAATCATAAATATCCAACTAGAACCGACAAGGGATAAAGTAATAAACAAATTTACAGAAGGAAACTTTAATAAATGCCAGGCAAAATTCGGTTATTCAAACGCAACGACATAATTTATGAATAAGTTAATTATTTCAAACTGCTACACGTTCTAATTAAAAAGAATTTCGTCAACGGCGCTTTCATTCCATACATTCATCAATTTTTGCTTCTTCCTGTGCGCCGCCACCTCCTCGCTGGGTTGCATGTAAACCATGTTTATAACAATTTACATAATTGCACATTAAATTGCAAATGCTGCGTAGAAGCGCAATGAGTCGAATGAAATTATCGAAGATGATATTGTGGGTAAACATGTTCGAACACTTAACGTCCAAGTCTACTTCCTTTATTACACCCGTTATGCCATTTCGACTTCAAAACCAATGACTGAACTTCATTAAAAGAAACATTAAGCTGCTGCAAACATAATCAATTTTGAACTTCGCTATAAGCCAAGGCAAAAAATTAGACGACAGAAATATTATTGTTATTACCGTCGAGCACATTTATAGGAAATTATTCAAGTTCGTTATAAGCGCAGTTCGTAATAACGTTCGTTACATATTTGCATTGTAAAAATGGTTAATAATAAATCAAATTTCTGTTTCTATTCTAAATTGTAAATAATTTCTATAAAGGAACTCTATGAAAAGTTAAACGTAGACAAATTTTCTTTTATTGTAGCTGTCACCTTAAAAAAATATGTCAGAAGTTATGAACAAATTAGATTTTTGGTAAGACGACCAGCGATGGATAATCCTTTAGTTGGAAATTCTAACTAATAGGTTCGTTATAAGCGCCACCTACGAGTTTATTATTTAACAAAATATTCGGTTCAGTTCGTTATAGCCGGTCCTTACTGACATTTGATAGTTTATTTTCAGGATCATTTTTCGCTTCTTTACTTTTTTTATTAAGTAAACTACTCCAGAGTAAATATTTGATGAGTTCAAAATTCTAACACCCAGAAAGTTGCTTTGCTTCTCAATATTGTATGCCATCAAAACTGACATATATATTCAATAATGAAAGTATATTTATTGTCAAATAAAACAAAGTCATAGAAATGATGGTTTTGAAAATGTTGCGTTCAGTAGTTGACAAATTATTATTATCAGTTTTTTGTTGAAGTTTGATTTTATTACTATGAGTAGTCACAGTTGAATAATGTATTTGCGTTTATGGATTGCCTATCATAAATGTTAGGTTTATTGTTATGATATTCACAGAAATATTATGTTCGCTTTTTATTCAGTTGTATGGAATTCAGTGTTACATTCAAACAGACTGCGCTAAAATTTTTCAATTAAGTTCAATACTTTTACATTTTTTCAACTTTTAATTTTAGTGTTGCTAAACTTGATAAGGATTTGACAGTGTCTAGGTATCTTTTTTTGAACAAAAACAATTTTGATGCGAATTTTGCATTAATACAGAACATTTTTTAAGTAAATTTGAAAACATTTGAATATTTTATGTTCACTTTTGAACAGTTTATAACCTTTTCGTCGCCGAGGAATTTAATAACGGATCAAGTTTCCAAAATTGCTTACTCGGAGTTGATTTTTTCTCTAGAGTTACTTAAAATTGTTTACACTGAAGTTGAAAAATATCAAACTTATTGTTTATTTTATAAATATTCCACAATTTGGAAGCGTTTGCAAGATTAAACGATTCCATGTGTAAGCAACATCCAGACTGAATTAAATTTTCAAACAGTATACATTAACATTTTGCTTTTCGGCATATTATTAATTTACGATCAAACATCGTGTCTCACTTAAAACTTCGTATTTCGACCATTAAGATACAGTAAGTTTTCGAATTAATTTAATAATTAAAAATAGAAACCAAAAGTGTCGCATCATTCGACTAATTCAGGGCTTTCTAAAATTATATGGGTTGTGGAACTAATTTAAATGTAATTAAATTCGTAATGTAAATATTTGAACGAGTACCACGTTTATGGTGGATCAACATCATCATGTGAGTATGTAATTGTTAGAATGTGAGGATGTTGAGATTCTTTATCCTTCAGCGTATAAAACCCTTTCTGAGTACAGCATCTCAAGCTTTGCGTGTCATATTAGATTATGTTTTCAGTCAAATTTATCAAATAAATTATTAAATAGCAAGAAACACAGGATTATAATTAAAAAAATGTTATCAAATTACAGAGGATTTTCCTCCCTCTTTCTTGCTCCAAAGTAAACAACTTACGTAAGCCACTAGCAGTAGCGGTCTAGTTTGTATATTTTCTTGCATCCTCAAATTATATGTTGAAAACACTAAGGAAAATAAGATGATACAATTTGTATTTATATAGTTTGGCTTAGCTTAAATGAATTATTAAAATAATTTGTTTATATTTCATAAGCGTGTAGTCAGTAAGTAATTGTTAAAAAGTAATATATTTACTTAGGAAGCAACACAAAATAAATCAAAGGAAATATAAGCCCCTATCAAATAAAGGGAAGGCTTTGAATAATAATTAATAATAAAAGTCGGATCTGATTGCAAAAGGGAGCGTAGGCATATCAGACAAAGACAAAGGAGACTCAGTTTTAAAAATCAATATAAAAATGAAAAAGGGGGAAATTTCTATTGTTAGGGATAATTACTTGTATATTAAATGAAATTTTCCCACTTTCAAAAGGTCATATCTCTGAAATGAATTTCTTTGTAGATAGAGTTTAATTATAGAACATTAACTTTAAAACCGAAATTTGAAAAAATGGAAATGTTTTCCGTAAATTTTCCAGCTGGTGATTTTAAAGCTGGAAAGCACCACTGCGACTGCATGATGTCTGAGAAAGAATTGCCGTTCACATTTAAAGAACTGATAATTATATTCGAAAATTCGAAAATATTGACCAAAATGCTGATATTTGAAAAAATTGAGATTTTCGGTTAATATTTCAGTCGCTGTTTATAGAGAATGAAATGCTAACCGCATCGCTTTATCTCGGTTAGTTTAGACAGGACATCGCAAACATAAGAATGGGATTTCAGATTTCGATAGCTTTTACTGAAATTTTAATATGTTGTTCTTTCGACTGATTAAACATTACCATTGACTGAAACTAAAAATACCAACCGTTTCGTCTGTGATAAAATCGTGTATCTCGTTGACTCAAAATTATTTCTTGTTTTATCAGTGTTTTTAATTAGCCAGAGAAAGTTGTGTTTATCATATTTTTTCTTTAATTTTTTATATAAAACACAAGTATTTATTAAGCCTTTTCTATTTTATAACACCAAGTATTTCATTAAAAAAAGGTGTGGCCGTTGCAAAATTCTCGAAATTATTTTTTTGTAATAAACACCCTGTACAACAAAATAAAAAATGCTGCAATATAAAACACAGCTTTAATTTGTTCATTCTAAGGGTCTGTGTCAGTACATTGCTTAGTTACGGCTATATCTGTCTTACTCTTTTTTTAGTTAGTTATATAGCCCTATCTTTTTCTATTTTTATATTTTACTGTCACTTATCTGTGAAATAAACTATAGAAACCAAATTTTTGTTCTCAATTCACAAAAATAGCCTCAGTGGGATTTTTGTAACATCTTCGGTTAATTTTTCCATTTAACTTAAGACGAATGAGAATCTGTCAATATATAAAAGTCATTTTATTAAAAATAAAAATTTGTTTAGAGAACATCTGTATAGTCAAAAATAATTTTAAATGATGTAATCTCATTATATAAATATTTTATTATTATTTATTCTATATAAAAATTAAATCTATTTTAGTTACTAGACATTCATGGCTTCAAGTTCAGTGGTTGTTGCTACTTAATCAATTTTGTGTTTTAATTATTTTCAAAAGTTGAAAAAAGAAGCTGTTTAAATTAGACGCTGGATCCGCATAAACATTTAGCAAGGATTATTTATAAAGCTAGATATAAATTATGCTTCTGCGATCCTTCAAACACTTGGTTTATAATTTTTCATTAAAGATAAATTAAGACTAATGCTGAATGAAGCAATTACATCAAAGTCGAATTTTTCCATTTCCACTTTAATTTATTAACAAAATAAATGAGAATGTATTTTAAGTTGAGTAAAATTGCTTCTAGATAAGCTTCTAAAGCTTTTACAAACCGCTATGTAAGTACGGAAATGGTATTTCCGGTTTTACAGTTGATTTGATATGAAAAGTTCCGAACTGTGTATAAATTCTTTGTGGGTGGTAAGTACTTCGACTGCTAACTCTTTTAAAAATGTTTGCGAGATGTCTTACTACAAATGCCCGCAACATCGGTAAACCTATACTTGATCCAATTATAGATTGCAGTATACACAAACTACAACGCCATTGTTTCCCACCTATCCGGACAGGCCCGGATTAAGCATTGTTCATTCTTAGGTCGCCAACTCGTTACACGTGATATCTTCAACTGTAGTGAATCCAAATTACAACGAAACATCAGACACTAATCCCGCATCAGTGATGTGCAGCGCAGCAATTCCGTTAATAAGTGACGTCACTAACGACATCTATTTCCTGCACTACTATTAGATCTGAATATATTGTTCGTCTTCTCTGTCTGTTCGTAGAATTAATTGAAATGAGATGGACGAGGTCACACTAATATTCAGTTGTTAGTAATCCCCATCTTAACTAATAATGAGGTGAAATAATGAAGATTGATTCTTACATTCACGAGCTTCAAAAGTGAATACTTTTTAAATTCGTAGTAATTTTAAATTTTTACTGTCCGTTAAATAAACGGAATTTTTTATCTTTAATCTCTGATTTGTTCAATATCGTCCAATATTCTTCTGATACTTTGTTTTTAATATTATTTAATTAATTTGATCACACTTGAGTCAATCAGTTCTTTCAAATGGAAAACCGCACATAATTTTTCACATTTCCACACACATTGGAAACTTTCTCTGAAATAATGTGTACTTTAAGTCGAAACAAATGGCAATGTGTCAGGTTCAGAGGGAAACCAGACTGTTGTGAAAGACATTTCACGCGTTTTCACCATTCCACCTCCAGTAAACCCAACTAAAAATATTAAACGGCCACTTTTTGTAACAAATTAAACGAAAGTTAATGAAGAACTGGCGCAATCGAACAAAAAAATGAAAAATGTAGTGACTGGTCAATGAGCAATGAAGAAAATTTTGAAATAATGTAAAATTTTATGATTTTTTGTTGATATTCATTTATTTATATTTAAATCTACTATTTACAACATTAAAAACATAGTTTTTAAAAAATGTGCTTGACACTGCATAGTTGTAAAAACAAACTTTTAACATTAAACTTAAGATACCGAAAAATATTTGAAATTTGTTGAATACAAACTGGTTTTATTTTGTTATATATACAGTGGCGACCAAATCACCTTTTTGAGTTTGACTTAATTTAATGGCCCAGCACCCACCTGATTTGAATCCCATTGAAAACCTTAGGGAGTCGTTACATCGACGTTTAAAAACTAAAAAAGCATGCTTGTGAACAATTCCAACAATTGTAAGAAGCATGGCGTTAGATAATACCCATGTCTGTAATTGATAAANNAAGATGTCAAGCGGTTATCAAGGCGAAGAGCTTTGCAACAAAGTATTAGATTAGTGTTTTTTAACAAATATAATTTTTTAAATTATGAATACGTTTTTCTTTTGTTTCTACAAAATAAACTGATCAATAAGCAATTTAATAATTTTAGATTTGTTTTTTAAATTTTATTGTTACATTAGTAACGGGGTTTTATTTGTTTAAAAATATAAACAATCTATGCCATTTAACATAAAAAATTAGCTTTGCAAAATTGTGATATACTATCAGCTTAAGACCCTTAAAACCTTAAAACCCTTAAAACAAATATAGTGTATATGTAGAGGAATTTTCATTTAAAACGATGTATTATGGGTCACCTGTATATATGAGAATAATTTTTGAGCATTTAATAAAAACCGCATTTAGTATCCTTCAATATCCTTTAGTATCCATATCTTACTTTCATAAATTATTGGGACACCTGTATGTAGGTTGCCTTTAAAGGACGAAAATATGTGGAAATATATAGGAATTTCCATTTAAAACGATATATCATGGGTCACCTGTATATATGAGAATAATTTTGGAACATTTAATAAAAACCGCATTTTAATATCCTTTATCCATAGTCTTGCTTTCATAAATTATTGGGACACCTGTATATAGGTTGTCCTAAAATTCCGTCATTCTCCTATTAGACACTGGATCAACGTTAAATGCATTAAAAATATCAATTTTTACGGTGGGCTATTGGATGGACAGTTTAAAATTATTTGGAAATATTCAAATCGTTTCATTTGAGAGTAGCAACTCGAATTTATATTTTGGAACACCTACATATTTTAGTTTTTTTTAGATTTCTCTTTGAATATTGGTGACAATTTAAGGTTTATGATGGACAATTATGGAATTATTTCATTTCAGTTACCAAGGTATTTGTTGTGAAATTGTGGAAGAAGGTTGAAATAAGTTAAAAGAATGCTTTTTAAAAACTTATCTGTTAATATTAAAAGAATACTGTTACACTGGATGACCCAGTCTGACGAAATTTAAAATAATAATTTTAAAAAATCAGTAAACTTTTATATGTCTATCGCTGTTGGTATTTTCACAATTTCAGTTTGAATTCCTAAATATGAATATATTTTTTTTTAAATTGGTATATTTTATAAGAATTGAAATTCTGCTTATTTTGATGACTTGTGATAATTTTCAGTATATAAATATCTATTTGAACAATGTTTCGAAACCTTTATTAAGTCAGGAATTAGGGAAAAGACCAAATAGACCTTAAAAGTTGTTTAACTAGTTACAAATGACTTGAAAATTATTGGGAAGTTACTTGATAACCATATATAAAAAAATTGAAGACAGTTTTTTAGGAAATAATGACTTTCTTGAAATTATAATCAACGTTAATGGCGAATTATCTGACAGCGAAGAAGAAGATGTCGAATAATATACAAATATTTTTTATCATATTGTTCTATTATTTAGATTATCATTTAGTAAATATTTTGCCCGGCCGATTTCTTTTATAAATATAATACTTGTCTACCTCTTACTGACAAAAGGGACGCCGGCTGTTTGTATTCCAACAGAAATGTGCCTACCGACCGCTCGGGATCATAAATCTTAATAATGATAAGCCTTGCAGTTTTATTTAAACCTAACCCAAAGATATTAACTTCTAGAAGTCATTTTCTCATTTTTGTCTGCCGCTTCTATAACTATTACACTGTATTTGGTTTGTACGTTTTGAGAACTGAAGGTTGGGGTCAATGTTGACCTGCACATTTTAAAAGATTCGAGCTGCTGTGTGTTAATCTGACATCGCCGACAAATTGAACTGTACTCTTTTAAATTAGTTAAACGCTAGTAATTCGACGTCAGGGAAGTGTGCGAGCGTCAATTTCACCGGTAGATGTCGTCAGAGCCGCTAACAAGGAGCAAATAAAACACCCTGTGATTTAATTTTGAAGGTAAGTGAGGGTGAGCTTTTATTTGAACGTCGTTTCAGTTTGGATATCACAAGTAAATAATTCGTGTATACATACGTGCTCTATGGCAGAGAGGAGTTGGAGATCCTTCACCGAGTAGGCAATTAAATCGCGGACAAGGGGGACTGTTGTGGTACCATAAATTTCAAACATGAAAGTTTTCTTCGGCGCCCAAGTAAATAAAATTTATTTGTATGAGTGTAATGAAAACGGTGATCGATGAGGTTTCAAGGGTTAAAGTAGGAGTACCTATTGAGACTTTGCTCGAAATAGAGGTATGCTGGTTCCAGATATTGACGTTAATTTGCCTTCAGTAATTCAAGTCTGATTAATTCGGTATTCGTTACTCATTACCAGTAGAGACCGAAACAGTTAACAACAGTGTGGTATTTCAAGAGCGCGTCGTTATTACTATAATAAACACCAGCAGACAATGGCGTCCATGTTCACATTGTGCCCCATTATTAGATCAGAATTGCAACTGTCCATTGCTCTGTTATTAAAATTTGCGCTACGGTTTCATGGTTCCGTAATTAAATGTAATTTTCATTCAAACGCTCGTCAGCGAAAAGTTTATCTAATCCTTCTCTACTTGGAAAAATCCTCCTAATATCCGCGCAAAGTAAGATGCATTAGCCCAACATGGCTTTATACCGAGAGTAATCTTAACGACACTATATTATTCATTAGGTTTAAGGCCGTTTTTACCTGTTGTTGGCGAGACTTTATAGTTCCATGGGTTTGTTGTCGGCAGATTACGATTTTGTCCCCCCCCCCCCTCACACTCGTTTTAAATAATATATATCAAACTTTATAGTAGCACAGCTATCAAAAGCAACAGTTTAAAATGGAAACAAATCGGCAAATATGCGACTCTGGTCGGGCTTTTATTCGTAATTTGAGGTTCAGGAATATATCATGGTATCCGCGAATTTTTAATCTATAATTTTTAATTTTATAATTATTAATGTTATTATTATTTATTCTACCATCGTAAACAATTTTTTACCCCCTACAAACAAAAAAATGGGAGCGCTGATGTTGATTTTAGTGGTCGATGCAATATTTTATTTACATTGTGCACATGTGGTGCTATCTAAAATTTACGATCGCATTAACATTTTTACAATGCCCATATGAATGAATTGAAGTGTCAAATTATAAAAGAATATAGCTGATAAATTTCACCTTGAACGCAGCTCTTTTTGTAAATTTTGAGTCGAAGAAAAATGTTTTTTTATAATTCCGGAACAAACGCGCTATCGATCCAACCTGTTAACTTTTCGTGTTTGATTTCGTAATGTTATCCATTGAATATTTATTTGGAGCTTTCTGAATAGCCCAGGATTTGCTTTGAGGACAGATTAAAATACGCAGGCTAGCGTGATTTAAAAAAAAAAAAAAACCGGTCTGATGCCAATTTATACTTTCATGAAAATTTTTTCTGTATTTAATATTATACGCATTATCATCATAAAGGAAAAAATATTTTAGTTGTACTGTAGGCGAATGTTCATAAATATTATAAAACGTGTTTGAATGAAAATCGGACGGTGTGCTACCCACCTATTTCCATTTATTTACGTATAAAATCTGTAATTACACGAAATAAAAAAATTGGAGGTAATACACGGTGGAGGGTAGCCAGGGGTAAGTTCCCAAACAACTTAATATGGTTCGCAATAGCAGATTTTAATTAAACATAAAATAAGTTTTATTAGTTTATCAGACAAGCTTTAATGTTGCTAAAAGTTTTAAAATTAAGCTTCATTTTTTGACAGATGTAATTTTTCTTAATTAAAACTTCTGTTATAAACCTGAATATCATTGTATTTCCTCGAGGCCTGGTAATAACAAAATATGAACAAAACCATCAAGATGATCAAAAAAGTCGGCAAATCATGTTTCTAAAATTAAGTTTGTAATTAAACGAAGAACATTTTCTTTTAATTTTTCATCCTCGTTTTGTAATCTTGACGTCGTCAAAGTTGTACAAAATTTGCAATTCGCTGTCTTATTACAGTCTTTGTTTTAATAAGTTACTCTTAGTCGTAATAATAAAAATACAAACACACAAGTAACAATAAAATATTTTCACACTTTTACCTGTTGTTGAACGAAGTAAAAAACACAATCATCAAAAAACTTGGTAAACAAGAGGAAAAAATAAAAAGGCGGTGTAAGGAGAGAAAGCTCAATCGCCGAGCAAATAAGAAACAGAGGGTGTGTTGATTATACGTCCCTATTATTAGAGTAACGTAAAAAACGCAAGTTTTTTCGTCAATCATTGGCGTTCCATGTCCACTAAAAAATTTAGGCTTGAAAATTTAATTGAGCAGCCGCGTTTGCTTTACATGCTATTTGAAATGTGTTATTTTTTGCTCAAAACTCATCTGTTATAAGCGATTGAGAAGGATGTTACTGCAGTCGATTTTTAGGTGTTTCTTTCCGCAGAAAGATATTTGACAGATAATCTTGGCCACATTGCCTGACCGGACACATTTTACGGCGGAATTAAAGCGGATGGACGATTTTCCATGTTTGATATAGATAATTACAATATGAATTACTATTAGTCAATGTATCACAATGATCGGGAATGTTCTATTATCGACCACCTATAGTCTGGCCTGTTAGGTATGTTCTGATACACTCCCTTTTGACTGTTATTGTTACTAATAACTGCTATTGTACTCATTCACATTTAGATTTCTATACAAACATTTGACGCCAGATTCTACAAACTTGCACCTGTGTAGACAAAGTACCGTGACAATAATTTCCATAAATCAAATTAGCTTGATTGAAGTCATAAGAAGACTTGCTCACATGCCAACTTAGCAGTTCTATAGAACAGTAACCGTACTTTATAATTAGTGTCTGACCCTGACAGTTTCATCTTTCAATTAAATAACAAGATTATGAACTAGGCTCCTCCATTAAAGCATTCTGATGGCATGCAGCCCTTGCAAAAATACCCATGATCTTCATACTTTTAAGTTTTTTTATTTGTATACGCAAGGGTTTGAAATGCTGGAAAAATCAATAGGATACAGAGAAAATAAAATTTGACAGCAATTATTTCTATTATTTGTTCAATTATTATCGTTCAAAGCGAAAACACCAGCTGAAATTGTATTAGTCGACCAACCAAGTTAGCTTAATCAGAATACAAATTATTTTAAATAAAATATTTGCATATGTTGTTTTGTACCTGTTATCTCACACAAATTAATAATCGATCTCACACGGACTCACTTTGGGCTTTTATTGTTAATTTTTTCTTTTTGTTTTTTCCAGAACGCCCAACGTAATAAAGCTTCATATTGTTCGTGCTTAATTAACCATGTTTCACTTCCTTACATGCACGTTGATGCTGAAGTGTACTTGTTCCTAAAATCTTAACGTCCTTGCAGATTTATTCGACCTTACAGAGAAACTTCTGACGGAATATACTTTTATATTTTTACATAAATCTACCAATTTATGAAAAAAATTGGAACCGTTTTCAGTCTAACGGTTACTTTCACAAGCATTATTCACAAAACATGAGTCACCTTTTATCGCAGATTTTCTGAAAGAGATTTGTTCACGTCATTGTACACAACATCAGATTAACTTTTAATTTTATAAAGAACGGAAAAATCAAATTTGCATTGATCAACAGAGAGCGGAACTATATGCGCTAAATTCTTATGCTCATTTATGAAGACATAATTGATTTAATTCGGGTGAATATTGAAGCATTTTACTAAATTCCGCCCGTCATGATCAGTGGCAAGGCACGAAGTTTCTTCATTTCTCTTAGGAAAAATTCTTTCGGTGTTCAGTGTTTCTTAATCAGTCATTAAACGGAGGTCCGACGTTGCGAATGCTTCTCCCACACGGCAAAATAGCGTGGAAGAGAAAGCAAATGGGAAGATGAAATTGTAACAATAGGCAAGTGCTTTTAAAGGAAATCATTTTGTTGAGTGTAATGTAGTTGGCTGCGGAAGCGAACGAAAATTTAATCATAGACAAAAGTTTCAAAAACTCGAGACGAATTAATTGATGTCATGCTCCTCGTCTGCTGATGCAATTTGAAATGATAGCCAGCTCTTCGCGAAATTTAATATTTATTTTAATTGACGTCAGTTCGGATTATATGGTTATCATGCAAATGCGGCCGGTAAATATAAATTTGATTTTTTCACAATTAGTAATTCCGACTATAAAAAATATAATCAGTACATTTAGATATATTTATCGAAAAGTGCTCGTTAAAATGTTATGTTTATGCTCAAGTGGATATCGTATTACGTGTTTAAAACGTCAATATGTTCCAAAGAAAGATGACTTGGAAAAGAAGAAAATTGACCTTTACGGAGTTACAAAAAAGATTAATTCCCATCTGACTTGAATTGATAAATATTCAAGTATGTGGATATTTTGTGATTTTTTTGACAGGGAGTCGTGATTAATGACGAGGACAAAATGCGTTACTGTTTTATCTGTGGCAATATTTGAGGTTCTGTTGAAATATATTCTTAAATTTGATCACAAATCGAAAATATTGGTTAAAGAAAATGGACGGTCACGTAACAGCGATAGCAGACGGCTGAGATCAGAGATGAGTCGAGGTGAGAAAGAGAAGATTCAGTAAGCATTCAACGAAATGATGGGATTTTTATTTTAATATAATGGATATGAAATTCAAGTTTTGGATAACTTTTCAATTTTTTCCCGTAACATATCTATAGAGGTGAAGATGCGTTACAAATGGAAGAAACGTCTTGAAAGTTGTTATTTTCAAATAAAACCGTCTACAATGCCCGGATGTTGTGATAAACTAGTGGAAGTATGTCACATTTTGTCAGATTTGTGTGTAAATATATAAAAATAGTAGTTTGCGGAAATTTGCGAGCGATAACGTTTTTACGGCCCAGTAAAACATTTTTAAAGTGAAAGGGTTATTCAGTGTATGTTCCATATCTTAGGTGAAGAAAAGATGTGTACACCCAAAAGAACACGGTAGGGCATCAAAATTCGTGGCGGAGGTCGATACGAAACAAGTCGGTTAGTACAGAGGCGAAGCGTTAGGGGGCGCAACGCAAGATACGAACGTTCCGACGAGAGCGTCGCGACGCCAGCTAGTATCGCGAGATCTGTCGCCTCTTGCAGACAGTTACGTCACTGCACCCCTGCGATTTACCTGTTACGAACACGCGGAATATTTTGATTTTTCAACCGACCACTCCAAGTGCGTGAACTTTTGTGACAACACCACCAAATGGGACGTTATCATAATTGACTCCAAATGCGAATATGTGTTCGGTTCTGTTTAGTAGACTGGTAGATAATTTCCAAAATCCAACATTGTGAGACTTATAAAGCAGGCGTGGCCTAAATTTAACTGCAACAGTGTTTCAAATGCAACTAGATTTTGAGTGGCAGTGAATTGAAATGTGAGTTTTTAACAAAAAAACAATCAAATTTGCAGAAATGGAAGAAGCAATGGTTCCATTCCTTTTGGCAATTGCTGTGATCTCTTCCAACACAGGTAAAGGATGCTAGCTGACTCTTAGAACATGCATGCTTTAATTAAGTCTTGGGGAGTTTCCTGTTTATTGTCTTTCAGGAATTAAGTTTTATAGGCCGTTGGGTATGTTTTAGTCTCTCAAACTTCCCTACTAAAAACAAGCAAACATCTCACCGTACCCAAATTATTTCATCAAATTGAGCAATCTACCGAATCATCTAACTTCTCAAAAATTTAACCCGCCACCTAAAAAGCTCTCTACAGTTATTTGTGAAAAATTACTGGGTACAAATGACAATCCTTTTTAGGTAGGTACTATAATATCGAATTAATTCCAAATATATACCGATCCCATAATCCCTTAAGTAGTTTCCAGACCCTTTCTCTATGCGTTGTTGATATCATAATGGATGATTGGTTATTATCGAGTTTAGTTCATAGTTCAAGAGTTAAAATTAAATCAGGCGTATAACTAAACTTCGAAACGGGATTTATCAACGAAACACCAATTTTTCGGTTTTGCTAAATAAATCATTAATTATTGTAATGTGGGCGTAAGAGATTAGTTGGCGGAATACTCACCAGGGAGGAATTCCTCACGTCTGTCGTGGGAAAACTAATATCTATCAATTTATTACATAAAATGGAAGGAGTTTAATTTTATTGGAAAATGGTAAACAATTACTTGCCCGTTACCTCAGCAAATTTATTACTGAATCATTCACGTTAAAGTTCTAATTATAGACCCATTTGCCTCCACTAAAAATAAAACCTTTTCGAAATTCCGAATCTAAGTGGACTACGCGTAATGAGATAAAAAAGATAATTATCTTCATTCAATTATTAAAGTCAAACTCTCTAACATGCCACATCCATAAGCTCAAGTGATTTTGACGTAATGTGAGCTTAATTTTACCCTGAAAACTTTACCCTTGTACATGCGGTAGGCCTCTAAAATTCAGAACTAATTTAACTCATTCATAATTACCAAGAAAATGTATCATAATGAAAATATATGGCATATTTTCCGCAATACCTCACCGACCCAAATAATGTCAACATTGTTTAAATTATTATAAATCTAAGGAATTTTTGGAATTTCACCTATTTTCATTGGGAAATCGGCACGCATTCAGTCAATTTACTAATCGATTAATCCCTCTATGTTCATAACAAACCGCAAAAACTACGAATAAGAACAAAACAGGATCGTAAGGCGGGAAGCTGAAAGCCAGACAGGATATTATCCAAAAAGCAATCGGTTGGTTATAACAATTTTTGATGCATTTTTTGAAAAATTTAAGAATTATTAATAAAAAAAAATGTTAATAATATATAAAAAAAGTTAGTTGTTTCCAAATTAGTTGATTTGAATGTTTCCAAGAAACTCCTTCTTTTCCAGAGTATAATTTAAAGTTTTATTGTTACGATGGCCTGCTGTAGAGGACACTATAGGTTCTTATGGCCCATTTCTCTCCCTCACTAATCTGAACATTTCCACTATCAATTTATCTTTCTTCGGCCTTACAACGTTGTCACTTTCACTCGTGTTGCTCAAACTAGAATTTATCGATTTTTAGTATGGTAACACTGTTGCTTGTGGCGCTCAACTATATCAATTTCGTCTTTCTGTGCATGCGCTGTGAGAAGAGAAAGGTTAAAAAAATATTCTTGAAAGGTCCGAACCCCGAAATATCCGCGCCAAAAAGTAACTACGAATTACCGATATTGTGACCTAAATTTACTTTTACTTTAAACGAAAAATCTTCTTTATATGTTATTTTTTCAAAAAAAAAAAAAATACAAATTAACCATCAGAAATATTTAGAATGACAAAACGAACTTAAAGGTACTTTTAACTCTTTAACCAAGAATCTCATGAACTTATTTTTAATGTTAACATTTAGGAATAATAAGTTGCTGTCACTTTTGACCTAACCAAAAGTGAAATTTGAAGTCTAATGACAAATGTCAGTCTCATTCACTTTTATAGAACTCGCAATATGCAATTAAGGAAAAGGTAAGGGAAGTTCCTTCTACTGTTCTGTAAGTGTGAATTAATCAGTCCACTGGTGTAATTTTATAATCTGTGTTTAAAAAGGCAGTAATTTTCTATTAAAAGTTTTACAATATTTTTATAATTAGAGATCATACAACGGAAGAAAAGAGTTGTAAATGGCAATTTCTTCCATCAGGTGCAGATTCTGCGCCCGAATTCAACTTGTAAAAAGCTGTAAGAGGAAGAAGACCGATCACATGTTTCAATAGTTTTTGTTGTTTTAATTTAAGTTAATTATTTAATTCAATTAATTATTGTTATTAAATTTATCACTCATTTGAGGAGTTGAAACCCCTAAATACTAAGTATGTTATTAGTCATACTATTTTTTTTAAATGCGGAAGTTTCTGCCATTTAACATTCGTTAAATTGATTCGGCTCCCCGAACTCAAAGTCGCCAACTTTTTGTGGGATACACACGGCAAGTTCAGATTTGATTGATTAATTTTTTTAGGGGAATTTGAGATGATCGGTGAAAGCTACAAATGCCTGGAGACATTGATTCATCGAGAGTTATTTACCTAATTGGTGATTTATGCAGATATGATTAAATTTTATCTCTCGGCAATTTTGTTGATGAAATCACTTATCACAACTTTCATCAGATGAATCAACTTAAGAAACAGATACATTCACAATGGTCGTTACATCTTCTAATCACTTTCGTTAATTAAGCTTTGCATAACTATTAAAGGAAAATGTAACGCCTAATCACGTTAATTTTGTGAATCTCACAAAAACGAGATGCAGTCGTAAAAAAATTTATCCACAAACTATATAAAGTTATTCGAGGCTAGATTGGTTCGCCAACCAGATCTAAAATCGCAAAAAAGTACCTTTGCCAACGCAAGATTAAACTTGGGGAACTGAATTAAAACGGTCGGCTTTTCCTTTTTTTTGACTTTCTGAAATATTGTGAATTCTGAGACAATATATAATTTGAAAATATTTTTTGCAACAAAGATTTTAATGCGCACTATTCGTGCCGGTTTATAAATTATTTATTTCATGTTAGTCCCTTAAAACTCATAAAACTTTTCCCGTTGCTCTTACGTATTAGAATTCGTAAAGAATAAATTTTCCTGTCAGAAGTCACATATTACAATAATCGATCTGTACAAATTTAATTTAAAATTACAAATTTTATGTTAGTGTTGTTAAAATGAGTTCTGAACTTTCCCCGCGTCTGCGTTTTAATGTCAACTTCTTTTCTTAATTTATGAAGAGTAATTAAATTTGTATTCAACATTGCACAGCTAAAAATTTGTTGAATGCTTACTGTTACCCTATGGATCCATTAGCCATGTCACAAATTAATTTAGCAATTCATTACTTTAGCCTTCATTGAAATGCCATCAAATACATTCCGATTTTATTGAGCTATACACAACATCTAAAATTAAAAGATATGAAACAAGATAAAATAAGTGAAAATTCTCAACATACATATTAGAAACAGAAACATCTCATTAGATAATGTGTTCTATCAGGAAATTATAATTAAATTTTATCGTTTCAAGAGTTTGTATCGTTATAATAATAATAACAAAATCATAGAGATGAGCATTTTGAAAATTGTATATTGAACACAAAAATAATTAACTTGATTTAATAAACTTTAGCCTTTCAAGTTTCTGAAAGGTTAATTTCATTTCTCCTTTCGATTAATTTTTAATATTGTAAAAGCATTCTTCTGTTCTGAAAATATTTTCGCTAGAGTAGTAATAAAGGATCAAGTCGTTGAAGGAAAAGTGAAACAAACTTTTTATTGAACTTTAAAAAAGTTGTCTTAATTATTAGAAAATATTTAGCTTCGATGTTTGACATAGTTCCAAAAAATTTTAAAGCGCGTATTTATATTAAAAGTTCTTTAACTTTCTCACGAGTTTTTAATTGACAAAAACTCAACAAAATTGACAGAAGGATTACATAATAACAGTTTTATAGGTTGTTTTTGTATATATGCACCGGTTTATTTAACACTTTAGAAGAAGAGTTGGTTTATTGTTCTACGTAATTTGCTTTCGCAACTTTCTTTTAATATGTCTATTAATAATTTAATATAGCAGTTTCGGTGAAACGTCTGTGATATTTTTGTAGAGAATTGAGGAATAAAACGGCTCATAAAAATGAAACATGTAGATTTGTTGATCATACACAAAGATGGGAGGTTCTACCATTAAATTATTTAAATTTTACAGAAATAACTGATTGCGCTTGAGATTTTAATTTCAGACGACAAATTTCATTTCATTCGATGTTCAAGCGGTTTTCAATTGTCATTTGCATGCAATTTTAAAATATGGAAATGCTAAAATGATACATTTACGAATTCAGTTCAATTTGAGCACAACAGGCGACACTGTCTTCAGTAATTCTCGTCAAGAGGTGACCTCGTGATTTCTAAGATTAAGTGAACATAACAGCAGATTTGTTTCGTTTCAGCATGAAGTTTGAATTTATCTCTTGTTTAACATTTAATTTACTATTTTTAGTTACACGATGCATACTATGGCGCGGCTTAACGTACTTAAACCTGTAACTAAATCCTTGTGAAAATGATGTTTTATATATTTACAAGGTAATAGCTTCAGACTCTATGCTTATTAAACACAAAAGGATTGTCGGTTATTCAACAGAAACCTTAAACTGGAATCTAAAAAATTGGATTCATTCTGAGAGTGCCTTAACAATAAATTTCCTCTTAAAACATAAAAGAACATCAATTGAACTAATTTAACCTTATTCTTTGTAGCAAAAAATTATATTAATAGCAGTAGGGGCCTGTGATGGACTGATACACTTACATTTACGTTCTAAGTCAATATTAATCAAAAAGTCAAAGGGTTTCGCTAAAAAATTAAATCAAGTCAGGCGGAAGAAGCTGGAAATATTTTAATGGTACAAAAAGAAAATAACGTCTTAACTCTGCCTTTAACGGCATATCGGATCATTTTTTTAAAAACAATTTAAGCTACTGAGCTTTAGTCAAAATCTGATATTGAAAGTTAAGCAGTAAGCACAAAAATTCTGTTGATATATGAGGGAAGAAGTAATCTGATACGTTTGGCCGATGCTGATGAAACTTGGTGTACACTAAAGAAGCTCATGCGCTGTAAGCGATCAAAATTTATAAACATTTTTAAGTGGTTTGTTGAGAAGTAAGCACCAAATCTCGACTGGTACCTGAGGGAAGAGATAATCTGATACGTTTGGCCGATGTCGATGAAACTTTGTACATTGAAGAAGTTCATCCGCTGTAATTTTTGGGTTGCTCGCTATTAAAATAACTTTGTCATTTTT
This sequence comes from Asbolus verrucosus, assembly GCA_004193795.1. Taxonomy (NCBI): domain Eukaryota; kingdom Metazoa; phylum Arthropoda; class Insecta; order Coleoptera; family Tenebrionidae; genus Asbolus; species Asbolus verrucosus. Next base: position 32,255 of record QDEB01051515.1, on the reverse strand, counting down.
TGCCCATGAAATTGTTAAATTTTTAAATTTATTAGAACGTGCTAATTTCAAGGGTTTACGCAGTCGGCGTCTGGGCTGTTTTCTTGATTTCCTTTCAAATAAAGTAAAAAGTTTTGAGAGCGCCTTCACTTATTCAATAATTGATTGAGTCTACAAAAATGAATTTAAGGTGTCAGAAAAATGATCAGATTCTCCTAAAAAGTCGCCCTCAGAAAATAAGATTAGTTGGAGGATTCAGCAGTCACATGATGAGTTACACCGATTATGGTGATACTTTATTCGTGTAGGTCAGGCAGCCCTATCCATTATTAGTTCTGTTGGGACATTTAAGGTAAATCATTGAATACGAATCATTTGGAATGTGAATTCTAGCAATAATTGAAAATCATTTGCGCCGACAGCACGTCTGTCACAGCTCACATTTTATTTATTTTACGTCACCATTCCATTTTACAACCTACTTAAAAAATGTGTTCATCAAAAATAAAATGCGGAATGTTTGTAAATGCAGTAAAAGATACCAGTCATTCTCAGCTGAAAGATCATATCTCTTGCTACTGCTTAAATTAACCTCGAAAGATAACATAGGGCAAAACACGTTTTCTATGTGTTTCGCCTATGCCCAAAGTCTCGGGGGATATCTTCGTATATAAGCCCTTTAATAAACGACGCCGACCGGAGTACTAGAAAGGTAACACAACATTATCACGTGAAAATGTATTTAAAATTAAGTTTATGAAGGTGCATTAATAAGATGTCGATTACACGTTATTAATAGTCCATGCTTGACAGGGTAAAAGGACCCACCCTTGTTTTTTCTTTATGTATTAAGCGATATAAATCAAAACCGACTGTGTCATTATGCTCAAATCAATAAATTTGCATTTCCCCTTGTTCCGGAAATAATATTCTTGCTGACTTTCTTGCTATTCTTAAACTTTCTAATTACAGCGAGATCAATAAAATCAACTGAGATTATGTTAAATACGAGAATGAATATCAAATAAATCATCATACAGTTGAACTCGGTTATTACGTACCTTGGATAGAAGAAATGTCCAGCTATAGTGATCATTTTTATTTTAGTTGCATTTTGTAATTTTTTTGTTGTAATATTTTTTGAAATAAAAAAACACATACTTGTGGAGGTTCGTAATAACCGAGCTTTACTATAATTCATTTGGGTTATTGCGATTATTTCTGTATGTCTTTAGGTCGTCTGCAAAACTAGGCTAGTTGATGACGGAATAAGTGTTTTTATAAGTACGTAGTAACGGTTTATTTAACCTTTTATGTTACAGTAATTTTTATTTTATTAATGGCAATCGAAGAAACCGCATTATTGATTGTCTTTAAAAGACAATTTGTGTAATTGCGCCATGGCTTTCACAAAAATTGTATGATTAAAAGTCCATAAGCTTCGATGGGCAAAATCATTGTATTTTAATCAAGTGTAATTGATTGCGTGATTAATTAAATGACAATAAAACGGTGTTACAAAAAGTGAAAAAATGGATTTTGTAATCATGCAAAATGGTTGTTAGAAATGAAAAAATCAGATGAATCGATTAAAACGGAATAGTTGGGTTAAAGGTAATTTCTTGGTAATTGGGATTATTGTTCGACCGAAGTCAGCGAAAACGTGTGACGAGTGTCCAAACATAAAATAAAGATAACGGTCAGAAGTAAAATACCCACCTAAAAACATGGTGGAAGCTCAAAATAATTAAATGTGGTCATAAGAGTCGCAACATTGTTGGTCGAGATAGATGGTCCCTCTGACAAAAAATAACAGCTTGGTAAGCCCGCCTTATAAAAATATTTTTTTATGTTCATTCCCGAGTCAATAAAAAGTGCAGCTATTTGAACACCGCCGCCATTGCGGATAATGTATATTTAAAAATAATTAACTTTTTCCCTTCACATTTTAAGAGCTCATCAGTTGTTATAATAAATTCAAGCAAAAATCGATAAATTTGAATTTATTATGAAGTGATTATCGTCGAAACTATAACAATCAGGATATAGTTCCGTAAATTTTTAATGAAAACAGAATCTTTGGAATTAAATCAATTTGATTGATTTAATCGTAAAAAAGTTTTTTTTATGTGGGTATACTTCCATCGTGATTTGATTTTTTATAATTAATGCGTATTAATCGTTACCCTATAATATTCTCTATTATCTGGAGAAGTTTTTAGATGTTTGTATTTATTTGTAATATTTGATACATTATGTTGTTTGATCAATAGTTGTCCTGTCAAATCATTTTGATGATAAAAGGACCAAGTCCGAGCCGCTCCTTTCTGGCGATTTTTTAACCAAGGTGTTTTATAATCGATGAGAATTCAATTATAGAACATTTTCAACATTTCCTCACCCCGCAACATAACAATTACTGACATTTCGGAATCTGTAATTAACGTTGTATTTACAAGTTTTATTTAGTAAAGGAAGTTCAGGCAATCACGTTTCAATTACAGCTTTTATTTATTGCAGGATATTTTGATGTTTATCATGACAATTTATACGTTTGTACGTGATCGTTACAGTGTCATAAATATTTTTTGTATCATTTTTTTGAAAAAGCAGTCACGCTACCGAAATTATATCTCCCGTCTTGAAAATGTTGAGAACCCGACAGAAACAACTCGCATGAATAGTTTAACTACTGCTTTAAATGTTTGAGGGTAGACGAAGCGACAGTAACGTATGTAGCGATCTCAAATAAGTCACTGCAAGTAGTATAAATCAAACGATTCGTGTAAACGTTGCCATGAAAAAATCGAAGCAGAGACGACGAGAGTCGGGGTCAAAGGAGTCGACGTTTAATTATTGACAATAAACTATGTCCAAATAACGATGGTGACTGGTAAACGACAGCTTGGTTTTGTTTAAACTTGAGAAAATGTGGTTTTCGCTGTTGCTGAAGTGCATTACTGATTTTGCAGAGGATCATAGAAGAACCACAACCTCACGAAAAGCCAGTATTTACCTCCAAATGCTCGAAAAACCTGCACAATATAACCGACCCCTTTATTTCGAGTCTTAGAACGATGTAAAGAGAGAGTTCATTAACGCCCTCATTTCTTTGCATTATTCACACTTCTAATTCCTTTGTAACAATTTAAAAACTCTCCACTCTCCTGGTCAGCGGGATTGACGGTGAGCTTAGCTGCTTTAAGGAGATATATAAATGGGATTAGATAGATAATTACCTGACCCGTAACAAAATCGTCTGCACAAGAGGGTTGATGTCAGGAAAACCAATACTACCGACCCTATCATAAATTTAACATTACTGTAATTTTGTTCTCATCTCAATGGCATTGCGAAACGTGTAAGATAAAATGAGACATGCAACTTCTATTTAGCCACGGCTAATAAAAAATTTAACCGTCTATGGCACGTCTTGGTGCTTTTCAAAAAATTAATTTGACCACTCCGCTGCTTTATTTCCCAAAATAACAACATTAAGGACAAATTCAGGGTTGGAAAATGACAATGCCTCACTATTTTTAGTATTAATGCATATAATAGAGGAAGTGATATGTTTCTTCATTACCAACTATTTAACTTTAAAAATAAAATAAACTCAAGTCAAATATTTCGTCAGAGCAAAGAAATTACTTTTGTACATTGCACCCTTTTTTATTCCATGTCAAATCGACCTCGATTTTACACTTTATTTTGGACTTTTGGACTCTCTTGGCTAATATATAATGCTGTAAAATTATAAAAATTTGAACAAAATTTTCAGTTGCTCTACTTTTTAAAAGGAATGCCACTGGATTATAACTAAACTTGAGTATTTCATAAGCCCTAGCCAACTTCCAATTAATTATTATCATATTTGCTAAATACTTTACTCAAAAAGTTATACTCAAGAGAAACTTTAGTCACTTATAATCCGCAGTTTTCCCCTAATTTCGCAACAAAATTATACAACTGTTTTAAAGAATTTTTTTTTATTTACGTTATTATGAGGACGATAAAAATAACATTTTTAATTAAGGCGCATTGAGGGTAAACTAGTGGAAAAGTTGTAGTAAGCGATTGGTTTAAGTTTCTTAGTTGTACATTTCTTTCAATGTAAAAAATAATTAGGAATTAATTTGAGTTTAATTTCACTTGTTATTGTCCAAGATAACTGGACCGACCCTTATTATCGAGACGCCCTACATATGTATATAGAATTATTCAGATCTCTCAGAGTATGAATATCTAAATATTTTAACATTCGTCACTTATAATTATCTTAATGATATGTTATCTTCGTTAAAATCGAATTTTTTTAAATAACTTTGAGATTTACTTAATTGAAAATAACAAAATAAGTAAAATAGTCGAGAATATTTTTGTTATAAAGTGCTTCTTATACAAGCTGTCAAATATCGGCGTTAACAAAAAGATACTTAATCTCTATCCATATACAGGTGACTCACAAAAAACGTCCCAAGCTGCACCTCGTTTACTTATTATCCGACTTGAATAAATTAAAAATCAAACGACATGGCTGTAAAAATGTTACAATCAAGCCCTAATTGAAAATTTTTCAGTATTAATTTTAGTATCAGCCGGAGTCAATTTCTTAACTTGAATTGCCAATGTATATTTTTAAATTACACCAGTAAAGGTTTTTTTTCTGAATTTAACGATGCCTAACAAGTTGACTCTGGTGCAAGATTTGTTAGAAAAAAAATAAAATTTTTGTTATATTAATTGCTTTGATTCTTCAAAGCAATGAAAAACAATCAAAAATACCGGAGAAACTGACACTGACGCTTAAATGACATTTGTCGCAGTTTGAGTTCTGACTGTTTTCCACGACACACTTGATAATGTAATTTAATTGAGAAACTTAATTTTCTTTTTTTTTTTAATAAATCTCACAATAAAATATATTGAATATGGAAAAAGCCTCTATAAGAACAAATTTTTAAAAATATACGTTATCTTTGAAATAAAAATGTTAACATAAAATTAAGAGTTGAAAAAAAAATTCTAATGCTAAATTGGTCTATACATAAAGAAGGTACGGCTTAGGTTTTTATTTTGTGAGACAGCATGTATATGATAAGGGCTAAAAGACATATAAAATTGCGCACCAAACACCAGATGTTTAATAATATTTATTCATTTACTTGATAATTAATTATATTATAGGTGGTGCAGCAATTGGAAAATGGTTTAAATTTCGGTTATAACTCCTGAGGATTGACGAAATGAATCCATATCCTGTGAGAAAAATAAGCCGATCCTGAAGTATTTGTAAAAGATGTTCTTAGTCTCCCGTCGTGAAGGTCTTCAAGAATAACAATTACATAGTCTTATGAGAACACTTACCTTCACCACAAAAGAAAAATATTTAAAATTTAGTATACTTTACCTGTTCCCTTTTGGGAACTTACTCTAGAAAACAAATTTAATAATATCGATTTAGAAGGTAGAAATTTTCCCCGAGATATGAATCTTGAGAAGTTTATAACTTTATAGTTTTATGGTCTACTAAAGAACCAAATAGTCCACTCCAGATTAAAGATTTTTTTCCAAATGGTGGAACACTAATGTTTTATCAAGTTTACACTTCAGGTGAATTATGCGACACTTTTGTGCCATTTGTGTATATAAATAATTATTGAGTTAAAAGCTCGAGCGGCGCTGCCATTGAACAGCACATATAAAATATTTAACGTTTTTATATTTTTGTTTCCACTGTTTTATAACCTAAAAATTAATATTTCAATATGGTTTTATTTTATTATCGGACTGTTAAAGTAAGCATTTTATATGGTCGCGAGGCTTTACGTCTGTTTTCAATACTTTGCTTTCTGCAATGTTTCAAAAATAATGTAAATATTTGTATTTTAACAGATATCGATAATTTGTTGTGGTTGGGTGATTGGCTGACTTTTACCTTATGTGTCTACAGAATTAATTTCATCCTTCAGGATTATTGTATAACAGAAATAGTGGCTATTCATCTTCACCCTTAACCTCGTTTGGACTCAGTGAGGCATGTTTGGGATATGTTACAAAGAGTTGTACATCTCCAACAACAATTAATGAGTGAAGGGAGGCTCTACCCCATTTGTGGCATAATTTATCCTAATAAGGACAGTTGAATAATTTCATTTTGGGTATGTTTAGAACGTACCGAATGTCCCCTGCTACATAATGGATTTTGTATGTTACGATTTTTGTAAAACAATTCAAACTAGTTTCAGATCGAATTCTCTAATTTAAAGTTGAAAACAATCTGCTCCCATCTCGTTTTGCGCATGTGCTATAAGCACATAATAAATTTATAAAAACAAATGCAAAACAAATAATAACTTTCGAGAATGTAAATGGTTTCTATGTCAGATATGTAGCTTTAACATAGTAATTATTACATTATGGAAAACAAAACAGCTTTAATTGGGCTCACCATAAATACAAACGGAATGGTAACGTGACTTCCTGGTAACTAAAATTATCATTTTAATTCGTGCGGGTTTACACGAAGCAACATTAAGAAATAAATTATAGATCCAATTAACACGATTCGTAAAATTATTATGTTAAAATATCAGTTGTTTCTGTCTTAAATTATTTATTAAAGACTGCGTGATGGTTTAAAAATAGACTCCCATAATTTTGTGTTTTGAAAGAAAATTTAGTAATTTTTTTCACGCTTACCCACCCTTATTATGATTTATTTACTGCGCTTGGTTAAAAACATGTTTCAATAAAAATTATACGCAATTAAATTTCGTGTCGGGTTTATTTTGTATAATGAGCGTTCCATTTCTTCGCCAATCAATACGTCGAGGAAAATGTAGACACTCTGTATATATACAGATTAGGCGATAAGTATTTTCTTAAAAATAGTTTCTAGGGTATAATTGTGTAAGTTCTAAACAAAATAGTTTCAAAATCGATAACAGGTATTTTTAGTTGCTCATTAGCGAGTAAAATTAAATATAGTAACGAGAACGTTAACGACTGTTGAACTTTATAATTGTCACGTGAACTTAAACTTTTAGTTATGAGTAAAATGGAATAAATCCTATTATAGCAAATTTAAAAATGATCTCCTCCAGTGCTCTGAAAAATTGAAAATCGATTTGGTATTTTAATTAAATTTTCTCTGTCATTACAGTTACTAGCAGAAATAATTTAATCATTTTACTTTCTTGGAGTATCCAAAAAATATTGATCTGATCACAATCATGCATAAAAAAGAATTAATTATACGTAATTCAGGCCGTAAATAAATTTATATACCTGAATGCCTGAAAAGGGTTGCAGGAGAAGGATAAAACGTGTTGAAAAAATAATTGCCTGTCTTAAAGCGAAACCTGCGTGCTACAAAATTTATTTTAATTTTACCACGAATAAACCAAGCTAAGCTACACAAAAAATTCAGCCAAGAAAATTAAACTCGCTGCCTATGCGTCAAGGCTCATCAATATTTTTCGGCCAGCTAACTCATCTTTCACGTTTAGTTATCACATTGCAATTACAGCCAGGATTTCATTTTTGCACTGCGATGAAATAATTAGCAATTATTTTAATTGACGATCAAAACGCTTTCTGTCAACCGAGTCATTTATCACTATTAAACTGCCTTATAGATAGATATACACCTTCAACAAATCACCATTTCATTAGGTTGATTGTTTCTCATTAATTCATCAACTCGAATTCTATTTTGAGCTCTTTTTAAAATATTTAATATCCGCCGCTGTAGAAGCGCTTAACGAAAATACTCCCTTACCAATTATTGTATACATTTTTCAGTATCTGTAGTAATAATTCAATATTTAATTTCACTACAGTTCCTAAATTTAACCTTGTTTATATGCATGGTACAATTATATATACATGTGATTGTGCATCGACTCATCAGTTTTGATAAAAATGTCTTAAAACAAGGGCGACTCTGCCTAAAATATCAATATGGATATGCGTCGACATCGACTATCGATAGGGTGAATAAGGTAATGGTGGAGGCGAGCGTAAGGGTTGCTATTGATGTTATCTCAGCAGCGTTATTAGTTATGACTGAAATGTAGAGGAAGGCTTCTAATGGAGTGTTTCTGCTTTCGACTCCACACAACTGGGAAAACGTTGTTACACATCAACAAATAAACTTGAGGTTTTTACTTATCCTACAGTTTTGTCTGAGTGCTACTCAAGAACATTAAATCCCACTAGAGTTGTTCAAACAAATTCATCAATCAGAAACTCGTTGTGATGTAGGTCAGCGATCTGCACTTTATTACGCATTTGCATGTCTATGATTTTAAATACTAATGTAAAATCTTTTCGGTTCTCTCAAGGTATGGAATCGCAGGGTGAATTTACGTTAAGAGTCGCTTAAGCACGAGCTTTTAAAACGAAACTTTCATATAAGCGACTTTGTAGCCACATTCGTAACGAGCATTGACGAATACTGCGCCAAAACTAGATGTAGATGTATATATATATATATTTTTAGTCCACCAGTAATTTTATTAAGTAATTATACTATCGAGTACATATTTAATAATAAACTCGACAAAAGCACTGTGAACGAGTTAAAGAGAAGTTTTCCTTCGAATTTTTCATGACACAGAAAATCGATACTGTTGTACCATAAGAATCGCATTTAATATTATAATATGGAATTGAAATGTCAATATATCACCATAAAAACTCATTTTCCTCTATTCGAACATTTGGGATTTAACGAGAGACGAATGTAACATTTGTTTGTGGCATTAATTGCGCTGAATGGCACATGCGTTATTTATGGACATATGTGGATTTTAGTTTAGTGTGGTTGTAAATGACGATCTATTCTTATTAAACTTACTGACTACGAAATCGGGTTATTTTTAAAACTATTTATGGACGAAAGCAATGCTATGTAGTTGCAATAATCCGCAGATAACAAGCTTAACGTCACAAACTTTTTACATGGAGGATATAAAAAACGAAATTAACCCCTGAAAAAGTCATGTAAATAAAATAATAACGTGGCACGCAACGCTAAAAATACATTTAACAATTAGTAATACAATACTCCATATTCGATGTTATAATTTTAATTAAAAACATTGATAAAGCGGATATTAACCGTATTTCAGACGAAAACTGGCCTAGTCGACGTGTTATTTTTGGCTTAAAAGCATTCTTTCAAACGACTAACGAACTTGAACAGGTGTACGTCAATATCACGTCACCATGTTTTCATAGGTGGTCCTAACCAATTATCAGCATCTAAAATTTGACATATCAACTTTGACACTCTAAGTTGTGTCATTTTTAAGCATCGTAAATTATCGCCGTTTCGAATAATAACACGTTCAGGGATTTCCCGTATTTCTTAGTTTAGAAATTTCCATAAAAAGATAAATGTTAACCCGGCCGTTACAACTTCATAAATTATCATGTTTTGTCTTTCCGGTTACAATACAAAACGATGTTGATTCGAAGAGGGACGTCAACAACGACCGGAACATTACTATTTTACTCATACTTTTTAATTGCGTTTGACCCACATCACTGAGTCACCAAAACTAAAATTTTTGATTAAATAATTAAAAACTTCATTGTTTTACTTTCTAACAAAAGTCATACATTTGTGAAATTAGTCTGGATGTTATAAATATAAAAAGTGTACGTGCACATACAGGCTGTCCGAATGATTAATATTAAACATATCGAAAATCGGTTTTCACATTAGGTTAAAATAGTTGCACAGTCTACAATTATTTAGAAATGTATAGAATGTTATGTAAGTGTAGCAACTCAAACCTACATTTTTTAAAGTGACACCTCACACGTGTTCAGATATTTCAAGTGTTGAAAAGTATTATATAAAATATAATTCGTATAGATTTGCCGCCTTTCAATTTCTGGATTTGTGCTAGAACGTAAATTTGGCATTTGACACCTCGCACTTGTTACTTTGTAGTATTGATTGTTTATCATTCATTTATTATTTATCATTATTTAAGATCAAACATTATTTTTTCAGGTTTATCTTATACGTATTTTCGCATTTTTATGAATTTTTATATTCATTAGTCAAGTACAGGCATCATTATCAAAGTTTGTAATCAAAGGCAGCTGTAAAAACAAATGTAAATGGTCTCGGTGCCGCTGTGTAATCATAATGATTCGGATTGTTTGTTTTTGACATATAAAAACACGATCTGTCATTACAATGAATTAGAGGTTATGTAAAAAAAATACTCTTCGAATTATTTGAATGGTGCATATTACTTAAAAGACAGGTTGTTTATAATATTGTAATAAAGTAAGTAGGGAAATAAATGAACACATATCGTTTACTCTTGCGCTAGTAACAATTAGTAACAAGTGCAGCCAACAGTAAAAAACACTTTTCCCTATAATTAGAATTTTTTTGTAAAAAATTGATAATTATTCATATAGAGCGACAATGTTTTCTAAACAATTAATTCACAGCCGCCTTTGACTACAAACATTTATGATGATCCGGTATTTTAACATGAAAAAACTGTTTTTCAAATTTCGTGCTCCTAAATAAAAGTAAATTCTAATTTTCAGATTCTTATGTATCGATTAAGCAATAATTTTAAAAATTTTACATGTTAAAGAAAAATTAAAATTATTTTTGCGAAAGATCAAAGAATATTTTCTCATTCAATGAAAGTTGTTCGTTTTTCAGCTTTGGAAATAGGAATGTAATAAAAATATTTTTAAAATTAATTCGATGTATGAATTTGTATGAATGTTTGTTGTTTTTAACAATTACAAATGAGGCCGCAAATTTGGGATTCTTACAAAAATAATTGAAAAGGTATTGCGTTGTACTTGCTAATGACTTTATTTCAAAAGGAAAGCATTCTTTTCCACCACCGAACGTCACGAAATGAATGTTGTAAAAATATTCAGCAACCCTTATACACGCCTCTCCATTGTTTCACGTTATTTAAAGCAAATCACCCACGTAATATTATAACTATATCCTAAGCTTTCCGAAACAGAGGCCCAATTGATTTCGAAGCTAACAACCCACACCGGTAATAACTGTCATTTTTGGTCGGTCCTTCTTTAACTGTTGCATTATTTGCGAGAAGCATGCGCAATGTTAACCTGTGGAAGCATCATAACGATTTCCTAATAATATATAATTGTTAAATGTTAGTCGTTATAGTTAAGGTAACGGTATACAAACAGATCAATATCCCAACAATTAATTGAAGGGTTTACTGAAAACCATCAAAGACACCGTGTTATATATTTATGTGCCAACCTTCCTCGAAGGTTAGTATTAATTTTAATTAGGCACAAGCTTCGCCATTGTTGGAACATGGAGATCATAACAGAACACTAAAGAATCAGAGGTTACCCGAAAGGTCTTTAGGGAAAATAGGTTCTGCGGCGTGGATGGAAATATATTCGCAAAATATTATTTAGAGGCGGATCCTAAAAAATACTAGTCATTTAGAGGGTTAATGTTACGACCTTTAGTGTCGTAAAATAGGGACGCAAATGTTAAACGAATAGTTGAGGGTTACGTACCAATAATTATTTTCAGAATTAATAACCTAAGGTAAATGAGAATATGACAACAATGAGCCCCAAAGTAAAATGCGGTTGTCCACAAGTCAGTATTTGCTAAGGTCATCAATACCACTAAAGCTTAGTGGTTTAAGCTACACACTGGCTCTGCTACCAAGTATGCAGGACCACAACTTTAAGATACCGCAATTCAGGAATGTGTCCCTCCGTAATATTTCCAGGAATTTCCATATTTATCCTACATGAAATATCTTGCACTGTCCCCACGTTTAAATTTTTATTTTTGATTACTTTCGTTAGCCTCACATGAATAAACATTCCCGACCCTCATTTTAAATACATATAGTTGAATGTTGCTGATTTTCCACCGTACGCTTATTTTCCTCGCTCGTTTCGATGAAAATAGTCGATTCAACTTTTGCAATTTGAACAAAACACTGGAATGATCATTAAAATATATGAGTTCACAATTGCAAAGCTAGCTTTTCTCATCACTACTAACTCATCTCCATCATAAGATTAAAATTATAAATTATTTCTCCACATATTCCCTCCTGTGTTAAAAAAGTCTCATAATTTATGAGCACTCGTAAAGAAGACTGGTTATCTATTAGCAAAGAAAAACGGATTTGATAAATGTTTGAAAATATTTGATTATATAAACACAAACATAATTTATCTGAACTCTGAGTTTAACCCCTAATCGCGTTATTAATGTTTTTAAACATTTTCTTGGGAAGTTCGTTCTTAAAACGTACGCACGAGAAAGCAAATAACCGTTAAACATTCAATTTAAAACTGGTAAAACCTTTCATAATTATAATTACAAAAGTAATGTAAGTTCGTCAACATTTGTAGAAAAAAGTAATTTAATAATAGTAATAAATTACTTACATTCATTGTAATCACTGGAAATCATTTAAATTAACATGTTTGTTAACAATGGATAAAAATTAAGGGAACCCACTACATGAGTATTTTTCTGTTTTCGCTTCTATATAATGGTGTTTCAGAATTTGGAGAATTTTTTTACGATGGTGGTGTATTACCATATCGAGTTGTGTGTTGAAAAATAACACAAGTGAGTTTGTTGACCGGGCGCACTTCCAGTGGAGAGATCCCATCAAGATCGTCGAATAGTTAAAAAGTTGTCTTGTTTTTGAGTTTTGGAATGAGCGTTAATCTTAAAAAACAATAAAGACTAAGTTTTGGAGAAGGAAAATTGAGAAACCGGACCTAACACGAAACAATAATAAATCTCCACGCAAAGTCTCTCATGAACAAAATGACGTAATTCGTAATTACGCTGAAGTAGGTAAGGATGATGGTTGTTTCGCATTCACGTACACGTAGTGGTTTTAGGAGTTAATGTGGTCAGAAAGGTAAAAGGGGCAGCTGGAATTCCTTACAGTTCTGCTGGTTTCACCAGCAACATATAGATGTAATAAATGTGATTATGTCACACTGTTGGGTTCTAATAAGACCGAAGTTCGAGTCTGTGACTGTTAACTGTCCATATTAACACACATAATTATGTAGGTAATTCATAAATACGTACGGTTGACATTTGCGAATGAGTTTTAGCTAAAATTTGTGCATGAAAAGTTGCTGGTGCTTGCTCGATCTAATACATGAAACTTTGTGATTTCAATTATGTAAGTTTCCCTAGTAGCTTTGTTGGGTAATGACTCACTCTATTATACCAAAAGACAAAGCAACTCTAACTGGAATAAGATTAGATATTTCGGTTCCAAATAAAATCGTGTCATGGATATTGCAAAACACATTTTATTTCAATATTTTTCTTGTCTTTCTTCCTAATAATATAAATCCCTTTAGAATATTCGACGAAGAAGATGAAACGCTAGCTTATAACCTACATGTTTCAGTCTTTATTGTATTTTAAAAAAACTCAACTTTTACATTTATTTAAATAAGTCGCCAATACTGATCTTCTGAAAAGGCAATATAAAAAATTTACAGCCATGATTCTTTTTTTGACATTAGTATTTTCATGCTCAAAACATAAACGCATTATATCCCCCTTTCAGGTCGAAATGAAAAATTACAATAATCAACTCATTCTAGCACATTTATTTAAAAGAAAGTGAAAAGACCACGATGCTCCTTTTACGTCTTCGCGTGATTAAGTAACGGATGACATGCAGATAGAGTTGGAAAATATGAAATTGTTAGTCTTATCTTAATTTAAAAAATAAATGGTTATTAATTTTACTTAAAATATAACTTGATTATCGGTCTAACAGAAAATCAATACAGAAACGGGCAAATAAGCGACTGCCTCCACTATGTAAGTCTAGATAAGTTGATAATGGATAAAAAAAAATTAAATAGGAAATGCAGAAATAAATTTTTATCCCATGTTAAAAAACTAAATTGTTTCATTTACAGAATTTCCAAAACGTAATTAAAATTAATAAACAAATTTGAAATATTTTCCAGTTTATTTTGCATTGATGTTTTATCCGTCATTTAATTTTAATGTTTATAAAATTCATATAAAATTGGCACATTATGAGCTTACTGTATTTTAAAAATTAGTTGGCTTACCATTACTCGGTGGTTCGGCCTTCAAGGTGACTTCGTTGGTATTAATCATTACAGATATCGCCATTAAATAATGATATAATTTATTATTTAGGATTATCACCGTTATAAATAACGTAAACAAATTTTACACTAATGGGGTGCGGATCAATTTCGTCATTCACGTATTAAATTAAACTGCGATGCAATTTTGCTCAACTGCCATATTTTTAAAATGAAATTCTGGTTTATATTGAACTTATTCAACAAACATAATTTTCAAATTAAAATTTATGAACTTTTTTCATTATTAAATGAAAAAAGAGCTGATATTGCTTTCATGAATTTTACATATTTGATATTAGTATCGTAATGGGTTTTTTACTTTTTGAATGGTTGATGAGGCAAATAAAAATTTTTTGCAGACCATAACCCATTATCGACGGGATTAATATATGAGAGCCGTTATTGCTTCTAATTGTATTGATTACATAAATAATGCTGGTGTTTTATTAACAAATTGAAATGTTAGTGGTTGTAAAAAATTTTCCTTATGATTTATGACACGAACGTTTTGTCATTTTTATTATCAATCTTGAGGGATTCTTTTATTTTTGGAATCACTTTAAAAATAAATAGCTGCTCGGAACAGCAAAGAGGTTTACAAACAAAAGCTGTGCTTTAGGTGCGCTTTTTACAAACTTTAATACAAAGGAACATAATTTTTTCTTAAAAGAATTTAGAACTCTTTGACAAAATCGATTTATAAATAAACATGTATAGGTTACGCAGCATCACTTTGATTTAGTGGATTTGACCTTCCATTTTCTGTAATCTAAATTCGATACTTCGCAACGAGCAACGTGAAAAATTTCAAAATGTTATATTTTTCACAGACCATTTATTGGAACTTCCATTTTGTTGGTCATTTTTCTTTCGAACTCCCCGAGAATTTTATCGATTTAGCTGGAAGAAATACATCAAAATGAAAAGAGATCAAAATTACACATATTTCCATCTCACCCTTTCCACGCCGCGGAGCTCGGGTGCGATATGTAAAAAGAGAAAAGAACAAAAATTAGGTGAGCGCCGCGACGCTTATGTCAATCTGATCTGTCCGTTTATTTAGGGGCGTATATTCACATTAGCGATATTTCTTGCTTCAACTATATTAAAATTGTACTAGCAAACGCTTTCCTCGGTAAAAAATTCAACAAATGTTGATAAATGCCATGTACATTTACAATATAACAATATTAATAGGTCATAAATTTATAGAATATGGTACATTTTTGAAATTTATTGCTGTTTTGTGCAACCAAACGTTGTTTTTACCGGGAATCAAAAGATTTATTAGGCATATTAACCGAATCACTGGCCAGAATAGAAACTTATCGCTTACAAAAATGTATTGACTCTTGAAGTACACACTTGAAATATTCTATGAAATTGTTTTCATCCCATTTAAATTTATTAACGATACTACATTCCATCCATTGCGACCTGGTTGCAGTAACGATTGAAAATCAGGCCCCACCTTCATCTCTAAGTCACTTAATCAACACGAAATTCTACCAGAACCGTAATCCATATGAAATATTAACATCATAGTTCATTTATTTTTCATGAATAAATTTTAATGAAGGAGGAAAATTAGTGCTTTGAGAGAGTATTAGGATGCGATCAGGTAGAAGTTAATTAAAACCCTTTAAAATGGTAAAAGCTCCAGAATAAAAAAAGCTCTGGAAAATGCAAATTTTGGCTATAAACTAGAACTAGTAATGCTTACGTACCGCAAGTGCGAGCTAAAAATAGTGTTAGTAATTAGCACACTTGGACTATTTATCAATTGGAAATCTATTATATGGCCACTCTAATCGAAAATTTAATAATGCAATTTCACCAGCTATATTTGGATTCTCGACTGTTTGATACTTCAGTGATAATTTTCAACTCAGTAAGCAAATTAATTCGAAATTACTATTTAAATTAGATCATCAATTCGCTCCATTTTCATTAAATTTGATCCAAAAGTATAATCACCTTCATAATTAATCAACATTATTAGCTAATTTTCTAAATACTAATCAATCATCAGCAAACAGACCGGGATAACAAGTCACATTTTCCCGAATGGGCAGCACAATTAAATAAAAAAATTAAACGCCGCAGAAGAAACTATTAGAAGAACCGAACCTTCCACCACGTCTGTTCAAAAAATCTTTCCTACAAGTTGGTCCAGAAAAAAATGTATAAAAACGTTTATTATACAACTATTTCCAAGTTACACACATCACTCAGCCGTTTAATCTGAAAACTTTTTTTGAACACGTAAACTAGGTAATTCAAAGCACTTTTCAAACACGGAGGTGTGTAACAGATAACTTATCTCAATTTTCCGCATTTTTCTAAATTTCGCATCCGCAAACACATGTCCTTGGAAAGTGCTAAAAGAATTTTTTATCTCTAATGGGCGGTAATGGCACAGCGAGTTAAATATCGCTTGAAAGCTGCAATTCAACTGACACTTTAAAATTTGAGCATTTAATTTGATAATGTGTAAAATTAAGCGGGCGCACGCTTGAATTGAATTAAAATTTATTAACATGTGTAAAAACTTGGAATATTTTGTTTGATAAGTTATCATTGCGCCTCTTTGGCCCTCCACGGTGCGCCGGGGTAGCTCCTCTGGGCCGTGTAACGACGTTAGGGTAAGGCCGCAAAAACTTGTAAGTGTGTGTTGTATGTAAGATTAAGTTTTCGGTTTTATGTTCAACGAGTTGCTCATTTTAATTTCATTGTGTACAGGCCGGGTCAATAAAAGTTACACCCTTGGCAACATGCTAATCACGTTGTTATTAAACGTGGATTAATTTTCGTAAATTAGGCCTTAAATGAAATCTGAAACTCCGAGAAAAAGCCCATTATTACACATCAAACTCTTTTGTTTAATTTTTCAAGATGGCGGACATATCCAAACTTTTTAATTTCTTCGAAAATTGAGCTCATAAAAAATTTTAATTAAAAACTTGTTCAAAAGCTACAATCAATTTACACTTGCTGCTAGACTACCATAAACAGAATTTTCAGATTTTTATGACCAAGAGCTAGTTTTTGTTAGCACTTCTATATCCATATAAACACTGTCTATTATTTATATTTACTATTACATTTAATAAATAATTTTTCATGAAAGTTCTCTTTTTTGGCAAAAGTTCTTTCATTTCATAAAAAATTCGAAACATTTATTCATTTTAGAAAGAGGTCTAAATGCTTTTTACCTCTTCAGAATTCATATTTCTATTTTTCATTCTGATAAATAGCAAAATTCGTTATTAAAAATCTCCTCTCATTAACATTATCATTCTTCTTGATATAACCTGAATGGAAATGAAAGCGATTTTTAGAGCAGGACCGTATTTACGTTTTTTAAGTACAAAATACTTACCGCCCTGCTTGTTCCTTTTTAAGATCGTTTGACACGATACTAAATTTTTGGAAAAAATTTAACTAAAACGAAAAAAACCGTGGCAAACACTCTTGATGTGTTTATTACATAAAATTATATTTTTTATAATATCAGGGATAAGGTAAATTTCTCTTGGATTTTAATGTTGGAAGACTTACTTCATTTTATAATTTCAGTCAAAAAGAGTCCAAAAAAATCCAAAAACTATTATAATGATTGTCATAATTAAAAATAAAATTATAAAAAAATTCAAAATTATCGTGATAATTAATAATATTGTGATAAAATTATCTTCCCTCAAAAAACAGAGAGGGAAACAGAGGATCAAGGTGATATAGCCATATAAATATAACCTAGTTTAGTGTGGTAAATTTATAGTTATAGTGCCTTCATGAATAAAATTGGGTTTATCAATTACTACAGGCCATTATAAATATTTGCAGTCAAAGGTAGCTGTAAAAACAAATGAAAATGGTCTTGTTGCTGCTGTATAACCATAATGATTTGGATTGTTTATTTTTGACATATAAAAACACGATCTGTCATTATATTGGATTGGAAGTTATGTAAAAAATATTTTTTGAATTATTAATTTAAACAAAATGGTGTACATATTACTTAAAATATTGGTTAATCATAACATTGTAATAAAATAATTGGAGAAATAATTGAGTTAATCTTGCGCTAGTGACAATTAGTAACCGGTAAAGCCAAGAGTCAAAAATAATTTTCCCCATAATTCAAATTTTTTAATAAAAAGTGGTAATTGTTCCTACAGAGCGGCAATATTTTCTCAACAATTCGCAACCACCTTTGACTACAAACATTTATAATGATCCGATAGTTTGCCGATCTGTTGACAAGGCGCTCTCGCCTAGACGAACGGTGGTGAAAACTAAGGGTATTGCTGCTTCATCACAAACCATTAGTGCTAAACTGAAAATTGCAAAAAATTATTGATATATTTTCTGAACTCATAAAGTTTCATAATTTTTGATAGGTGTTAGTATGCGACTTCTACTTAATCTTTTGTTTTATGTTCCGGAATGGAAACTATCAACTATAACAAAAAATTCTTTGTGCTAATATTAAATTACTGCAAATCAAATAAACGTATTTCCAACGCTTAACAATGCAGTGGAAAGTTTTTTATTAGCTCTGTTAGCAAAACAGCAAAAGTTACTTATTTCATTGTTGTGATTTATGTTTCAGCAAATATAGATTTACATGATGTTATAATTTGTAATAAATGACAACTAAATTGAAAATACCTATTTTATATAATTATAAAAATTCTTTAATGGCTTTTCTTGTTATCGCAGCATTTCTTTTATAATAAGTTTGTAAACGACCTCTTACAAAAAGAATAGATTTTCATTTAAAATTTAAAGGATAGGCTGGTTGAGGGTGAAGTGGTAAGAACATTGCAGCTGAATGACACTGTTTTATGTTCCCTTTTTACCCGGAAAATTTGTTTTTATTTAAGTCAGCATTATTTATTTTTTTGGGAATACAAAACAATAAGTAGGTAGAGGTTGTAATTTTTGAATACTCATTTCTCACGATTGTATTTTTTTTTTTTAAATCACATAGACATGTTTCATTCTGAACCGTAGGTTTAGAATCAGATCGTTCAGCAAAGAATTTTAAAAACTTAAGCCAGTTTTGTATGCGTATATCAAAATTATGTTATTGGTAACAGTTAACTGATCCCATTTTGATAATTTAAAAATAACTCAGAACTTTCCATGGTGAAATATATATCACAAATATGACAGTGACTGTAATGGTTGATAATAATTCGAGTTTAAAGGTGAATATAGAAACAAATAATGTGAATATAATAATGTAATAAATAATATAATAATGTGAATGTAGAAACAAAGACAGCCGTTGTAATCTATTTTGATGGGAAATTACAGAATTCATTACTCGTTATTCGTTATTGCAAATATGCAAAAATTGGTGTGTGTGTGTGTGGTAAATTCATCATGATTCAAAAGGCCATGTTCGGTGTTTCAGACAATCCTTGTATGTAAATTCTCTGTGGCCAAACAGTAACAACACTTTTTCAGTGTTATTTGACACATCGAACATTCTGGCGGAATAATTTAAAGCAACTTGCAAACAAGATTATTGCAAATTAAATTAATTATCTCACTTACCATTTGTCTTTTTATTCATCACTTACAATACACCTGTCCGAAGTGCGAATTTTCGGAAAGATTTATTAGGGGTGTACTTTACACGAGTTCGAATATCTGAAACCCCCTCCGCAAGCATTGTTTTCCGACCCTTTACATTCACGAAAACGGTCAACAGTTATCCGTGTATGTTACATCATCAACTTTTTCGTTCGGACAATGGTTTCTTCTGTTGATTGGGGCGATTGAATTTAAAAAAGCAAACGAATCGTCGCATGTAGGCAAACATCTGTTACAAGAATAATTAAATGTAGCCGTGAGTGACATTTTGCCGGATCTGGTTATTGCTTTTGTTGTGACGGCAAAAAGTTGAGGAAATAGAGTTTTTTTCCGAGCGATCAATCATTGGTAATTACTAAATATATTAAATTAATAGCGTTCATATCCAACTGGTCTATAAAGCTTAAGTAGATATCGTCCAGAAATAATAACATTTTGATTGGATATAATTATATATGTTTTATATAAAGACTAAATTAGACGGAAACAGAAATCTTAGAAACTTCCGTCTGTTTATTGGATACATAATCTGGCAATAAATTTGGTTTATTGCTTGGTGGAATTATGTCTCGAGAGCAGCGGTTTTGCTTTGGTGGTCACTTCTTATTTGTGACTGGTAATGATTCAGAATCATTCGGGTTATTCATGGATGTGGTTGGAGCGAGTTGATCGATGGTTTTGGGACGTGGCGATCATAATTATTCGGCTAGTTGGTGTAAAGTGGCGACCGTGAAGTTTAATGGAAACAATTTATGTTATGAAAGATGATGAAGACAGGTTAAAGAGAAGCAATAAATTAGTACATATTTTCAATTTCCACTCAGTTGTACGGCTACAATGCATTGTTGAAAAACAGTTTATAGTTGAACGGTGTTTCAAAGTTAATCTGTTTTGTCGGAGCTGGTTGTGAGAAAGGGGCATAAAACAAAATTGATTATAAGCTTACGCATACCTCCGCAATATTTTACACGGTTTGGTGTTTCGGCTCACTAATTGCTTAAATATAATTAATTATCAGCTGGAATTAAATGCGTATTATTTCTTAAATTTAAATGTGAAGCCATTTACCTTCCTTTAAATACAGTTTCCTTGGTTTAATCGTTCTTCTTAAATTTTGCCTGTTTTATTAAAGATATATATTTTATTTGCATTTAAATAAGAAAAGTTCAGATTACATTAAATGCTTAAATTTCTTGCGATTACCGATGTCTCAATGTTATTAAAAGTTGCTGTTTTGTAAGAGCTACAGTTTTACTTCCTCTCCTCACGAAAACGCTTTATACACGATCCCATTAGTAATAAAACAAAATTTTTGAATCAATTTAAATATTTTACACTGGACGCCTCATTTCGTATTCAACGTCAACCGAGCGTGACCAAAAAATTGAACACACTAAAGCAACTCTTACATATGTTTTAAAAACATACAGAAACGCAAAATTAAATAAAAAAATAAATAATCACTAGTGGCTGTTATTTAAACGTTCGAAATGGTTTAGACATGTGGTATCAATGTGGGCAGAAATAGACAAGTTGAAAATATTTTGATCAATATGTTGAATACGACCATGTTCTTCAATACTAAAGAGATATCGATTGTCGACATTTGCTCTTATTGCATTTTCACCATAAAAAATATTCATAACTTGATTTCCTTAACATCAATTTTAAAATTCATGATTCATGAATTTTATGTAAATGACTTTAGGTATATTGTACCGTCAAGATTGGGGATCTTCTATGCCTTATCGACATCAGAAGATGCGTTGCGTTTTCTTATCATCAGCTTCAATGGACAAATCAATATATCAAGCTTGCACATCAAAATTTTTGTCACGTATTGATAAAGTTACATTATTCTCCTGCCTTACCAGAGTATTTTATTATTTTTAGGGATCAATTTTCCTTTGTTCTCGGATATTTGCTTTTCTACATTTACTGTCTGTCACTGCACAACAATAATCTCAGCTTTTCAGCCGCCACTGACCTAGAACCTTATAACACTTCCAAACCTTTCATTTCCCCCAGCTTGATGGTAACTCGTCATCTTTTAGGGGTATAAACCTGTGCGGGTTCTTTATAAATATTTATAGTTCATTTTTTCAGAATAGTTTGATGATAAAAATACAATATCAATACGATTACAACCCCACGCAGCCCGGCGCTACGCAAAATTTTACACGATGCACGAGACAAAAATTTATCATCAGAATATTTCTCTGGATGATCCTTATTTCGAGACGGCACGTGCGTAAGCTCTTCAAAAATTGAAATTTTAACTCACTGATGTGATGTACGAGCCGCCACTGTTTGATGATCCAAAAACCCACCTTATGCGCTATTTATCCATTTTATGAGACAAATTTTAAATCCGGCTTCCTCGTAAAACGCATTATCGGCAAATTTCGCCTGCACCGTTATTAGTTATTATCTATCCACACTATAGCTTTTATCACAAAAAAGTAACTTGACAATATTAGGTACAATATCACAGAAACTTCACAATTCCAATTAGTCGGTTCTATTTCAAACCATTCTTCTGTTTACGAGCGATTGCCCACTTTTCTACTTTACTCCAACTTTTTCTACTTATTGTAGTTTTTTGTTCTTAAACTCTTCTAAAACAAACGCCTCTCTCTTATTTTCACGCCGATACAACGGCTAATTTTTATTTTTTATAAATATATAAGTGGAAATGAAAATTATTAATGAAAAATCAACAAATGTTATTAGTAGAGGAGAGCCACCAAAAAATTCCAAGACTAGGACTTTAGTCAAGATCAAAATTTTCGGGCTCCTTTAAAATTACATTTATTTTTGAAGATTTTAGCAAAAATCTCGTTGATCAAAAAAGATAGAAAGATGCAGTTTGCGGCGTTGGATTCTTGGTTTTATTTCACATAGGGAACGACCAAAAAATTCATCACATTCTGAGCTCAGGATTTTTTCGTGTTTTTGATCAAAATCAAAAATTTCACTACAGCGTGTTCTCCTCGACGAGCTCTGTCAGATTTGCTCGAATTTTGGAAATCCGTTTGATATGATCGTTTAAAAATTGACAGATATAAAATATATAATTGGATTCTTCGTTTCATTTTACAAAAGACACGGTCAGTGAATTATGATTTCTTCAAATTTTCACCTTTCAAGTCTCACTTACTTGTCGTTAATTCTTTAATTTGTATGCAGACTGGCCCCTAAGACATCAATTAGAACTTTTCGAAATGAATGTGGTGGTGCCCGATAAGTAGAGCTTTTTTCCCAAATTTGTTCTTGGCGATCAACATTTTCGATTTTGAAAACGAACAAATTTAAAATAATACTTATAGAGTTATACATACGAAAAATGAAAAAAATTGATGTCACGATGTCAGAATTCCATGTTTCCTCCTGATTACTATAATATTGTTGAGATTCCAATTTACAGTTGGAGATTTGGAATTTGTTAACAAAACTGACGTCACCTCTGGAAAGATATCACTTTTAATTTTCAACAGACAATAGTCACGCAGTCGTAAGTAATCTCGAACTGCGAATGAAACTTTCACAGGCAAATACATTCTGTTGGCAAACTGTCATAACATAATGAATCTGAAACTAATAAATAAGTTACCACGCCACCAGGATTGATGATAAAGAGTATTTACAATGCTCCAACCCGCTTTATACTAATTCCCCGTTTTCTCGTAGATGTTCTCTAATTTTAGGGTCAGTAACGATCAATCTAATAAATTACAATAAAAAACGTTCCTTCTGCAGGCTCTGTATAAGACGAACGAATCAGGAAACACGTTCAATTTTTAAATGTTTTCCTGTAGTTTTTGTACAAGTTCTAACATGATTGAGAGCGACAATAATTGATTAGGATATAAAAGATATTAATGGTTCCTATTTTTGGAAGTGTTCGTAACAAATGATCATTTAATAAGACAAGTTATGCGCGGTGTAAATTAGTAATTTAGGGAATGGAATTTTAAATCATACTTAAGTCTGTTCGCCTTTCCTTTGCTACGTCAACTTATAATAAAGTTTACAAAAATATTATTAAATTTAAATATTGCCGTATAAATAGAGTAGCGTTGGACTCATGAATGTTAATGAATCATAAAATGTAGAAATTTTAAAGTAAGTATAATTAATAATTTATTATTTAAGAAAAATTATCAAGGGGTATAATTATTACATTTTTCAACTGTCAAAATTAACGGAAAATTTGTATTTAAAAAATAGGTTAGTTAAAGAGAATAATATTTAACGATAAGAAACACAAATAATTTCCCTAGAATCAACGTAATAATTTTATTGAAACTAACGTTGGAAATAATAAATAACAGATTATATAATGTCAACTCAGCAATTTTTTTATTTTTTATTTTAATTTTCAACGAATATATCTTTGTTTTCACGCATAACTAAACGTTAATAATTTAAATAACGTTAAAGAATATTATTATTTCAGTAGTAATTAATCAGCTCTTTTAATGTTTTTTTAAATAATGCTGCAAAACTAAGCAAAACATTGTTATTAATATTTTATTAGTATACCCTTTAAGTTTGTTTAATGTTACGTTAACTATTTATTTTATGAGTTGTATAATGAAAGAGTCCAAATTATAAAATGTACGTGGAAATTGAAATAAATTTATTAACGATGAAATAATAACGTTATAGTGATGCAAGAAAATAATTTCTAAGACGCCAAAATTACATTAAAACATTACATTATCTAGTAACCTGCAAACAAAAAGTTTTCTAATAAGAGTATGCCATGAAAATGTTTTTCACATCTGATTGAATCTGCAAATATCACATGTTACAAATTCAAAAAAAGGCCAAAAATTGCTTTTTTTCATAAATTTCATTGCGATTTTCACATTAGAAGAAAAAATGGACTTCTCGTTGAGGTTATGTTTAATCAATAGTGAATCGCTCGGTAATTTTTTTTGATTTCATGAGGCATAAGTCAAAATTAAACTCCAACATATGCAATAAATAAATTTACATGAAGAAATCATATTTCCTAGAATTTAGGCACCATTATAAATACCAAAAACTTGACGTGTAAGTGCGAATCAGATTAAAATGTATGAAACGGTGAAAATGCAACATACATTCTGACAGGACGGGATATTTATAGTCGGAAAATTGATTTAAAATAAAACAGGATTTCCCTGCAATATCCTGGATGGCACTGCAACAATATTTAATCCATTATTATTGCAAACGTTTTTGCGATGTGCAGTTCAGTACCGTCTTGCCGTCGAAAAATGAAGAAAATTTTTGAATGCATTAATCGTAAATTATTCATAGTCAGGTACCAAGTAAAAACTCACTTTACCTTGTAGGAAATTTGCATAAATCTGCGATTATTTGCAAAAATGTTCATTATCTCGGTAAGACTCTTAAATGTGCTCAAGTGGTTACATTCAACCAGATTATCGAAGCTCACCATGAATATGCAGATTCTTCATACAGCACCTCAAACTCCACTGAGTCGAACTTTTCAAAGCTCAAGAGTTTTTATTTGCGCATGCTGTGATGCACAATTCGCGACTAATGGGAAATCAGTATCCAACTTCAATTTAAATTAAAGCTTGCTAATTAATTAATCTTAATAGATAATTAAGAGATTTTTTCCTGTGTTACTGCTGTTCATTATATTTAATAATCTCAAATATGTATTTATTTGTTGTAACATTCTGTCTAATTGTAAAAATGATCCTTTCATGTTGTGTCCTATAACTACAGAGTGAATTACGAAAAATTTTTTTTTTCGGAAGTAATAGCCTTCTATTTTTCAAACAGAACATTTTTTTGAGGTTTTGGGTACACATTGTTATTCTCATAGTGACTATCCAATTTTTATCAATTTTCATTTATTTTTTATTTTCATCAAAATTTTTGTGGAGTTGCAAATATCTAAAATGTGTTTTAAAGCATATTTTTGGAAGTTTGTAATTCTCAAAAAAGTTTTGTTCCAATTTGGTTCCAGATTTATTTTATTGTTTAAATTAACTTAAAGCTTGGATTATAGCTTTGATAAAAAAATTGCCAAAAAAATACAACCGAAAAAATTGACTGTCACTTCCAAAAAAAAATATAATGTGTGAAAGAAATCTTTTCACTTTAGACTGTATTAAATAAAAATTAAATGCGCTATTAAGGGGTATTTTTCAAAATACACCCTGTATTACGTATCAGTTTATTGCAAAGGTAATATGATGTTTATAATATTTTATCGGATTTAGATCGTAATTTTGAAACCAAATTGCATAAATATTTTATAGCAACTAACCAGTAAATCGTTAGTAATTCGATTTATTATGTCACAGTACATAATAGTCATATTTGTCTTTGTAATTTATAACCAAGAACTAATTATTACATCGATTACATAAAATCAAACTTCCAACAATATGTCAAGATATTTGCACATGCACATTAACATTTCAATTTAATTTTCTTCAAAAGCTATTTCATATTTCTTGAATTTAACAATAATGTAATGTAAAAAATAAAAAGTTCTTTGTTCTGAACCAGAGGTGCCAGTTCCAGTACATTTTAGCGCACGAGCATTAACGAAGAGCGCCATAGAGTTTGATCATATCTCGCTCCATGATCGATAACTTGAGAACGTTTTAACCTATCGGGTTCAAATTTTGTATTTGTCAAAATCTACAGTTCAAGTTCGTCAATGGACATTGTCGCCCCAAGGGTTATCGGGGGTGCATACCCCCGCCTTCGTTATTAATTAAAGTAACACGAACAAATTTGGTCAGTTTGGTCCGCAAAGAAAAATTCAAATTCGTGGTTTCGCGCATGCGTTATTAGCTCTCAAAGATCTAAGAGAAAAATCGAATTTTCTAATAAATGGTTTAAGACATACAAATGCGGTTTGCAGATATGCATTCCTTATCCCATTTCCGAGAAATAAAATGGTATGAACATTGCACCCCGCCAGGGGATGCAACCCAACCATCAGATATAACATAATTCAAGATAAAATAAGATTGGCCCGACCTGATCTGTGCATGCACATTAAAAAAAAAATTCTCCTAAATGATTTAAGATATCCAAACGTGACTTTCAGATATGCGTTCCTTGTCTCATTCCAGAGGGGTAAAATGACATAAATATTGAACCCCGCCAGGGTGCAATATTTTACTTATGGGAAGATCTGAGGAAACTTGAACGACATAATTACCGAAATTTTTAAATTTAATTAAATCACAAATGATCCGAGCTTTGAAATTCAATTAAATAAAATAGTATTAGACTTATTAAAATTTAAAATAATGTTTAGAAGATCCCAATACATTTACTCAGAGTTACGAAGTATCTCAGAATATGCAAAGAATGAATTTATTTGTGCGCGCGTTTAGTATGTTTATTTAGGATCGTTCAAGTGTTTGAGTGTGTTGCTGTTTAAAACTTTCGACTAAGATTTAATGAAAGAGACTCATTAATTATGTTATGAATAAAATAGTTTCTAAAAATTATAAATGTACTCTGCGTTGCTTTTTCATTACTTTAGTCGAACTGCTATCGTGTGACGTTATATTAGGAGAAATACCCATCAGTGCAACTAACTGGAATGTTCTGTATTTACATGAAAATGCGTGCAAAATAATGGGAGTGCTATAAGATTAGGTGCAGATTCTGCTGCCAGATTAAATAATTAGTTGGGACATCGGTCGATTCCAGAAGTATATCAGTTTCAAAGAACCACATAAATCCACCGAGTTTAAAGATCCACACGCTCCGACTTCCAGGTTTTTCAATTAGGTTAAACGAGATTGTATAAAAGAAAATTATAAAAGCCAGTAAATGTATATGTTGTTTAACAAATATTACATTATATTAAAAAAAATATTATGAGGATTTCATACATTTTGTTTCAAAGGTTATTGTAGCGACTATTTAAGATTTTCTTTTGATGGTTTTTTAATATAAAAAGGATTTTATTTTATACTAATAATGACATATTTGAAAATTAATGACCAATTATTGTTTTCAAAAGTTCTGGCTTTAGTCAGAATTATTTAAGTTCGAAAGAGAAATTTTAACTCCTAAAGGCAACCGCCATAATTAGGTGAAATTTTGCGAATAATCAACATATATTTTCCATTTTTGATTACATCCACACAATTTGTATCAATGAAACATACTTCACTTTCACTTTTATTTAATTACTGTAATTTAATTAACTTTCCAAATATAATAATAACGAAGTTACCAAATAATGACTGGCCTCCTGTCTGTATATGTAACGGTGTAATACTAATTAGTAAGGGCTTAGAAATCTTGACTTTATAAAACAAATTAGTTTACAATTAGTTTAACACAGACCCAAATATAAATGTAATTTACAATCTCGACTAAGCAACCAACACATCTGTTAGTGTTGGGTTTTAATATAACCCTCCTAGCCTATTTTCTATATTGGGAAAGTGTTTAGGATTGTAAGTTTTAATTATGATAACACTAACGTTCTTTTTTTCCGACCTAAACTAACTATAAAGTCAAGATTTTGTAATCCTGCCCGGTTACTATATAAATTATACAGGAGACCATTAAAATAATTTCAAGCTCATACTATTACAAAAAATAACTTTTGTAATTATAGCTTATTATTATAAAAGTTATTATCGGGGTTTGTTGATTAAATTCTAGCCCAACATGTTAATAATCTCGAAATATGTAGTTAGAAGCTTTTAGTGCTTGTAATGTTTTTTAATAGTTAACTGACAATGACATTATCATAAAATTTGCAATCTTCTAAACCAAAGTAGTGACATTCTAATTATGAATTTATAAGTGAAATTAATATCACCGTCGAATTCAGAATTTCTGCCCAAATAATACGATAATGCATGGAAGTTCTGTTTAATTATCAGAACCGTTTCCGGTAACTATAAAGTGGAAGAGGAATGTAATTGTAGTTTGGAGCCCTGTAACAATTTGCTCAGAAATGAAAACTTTTCTGTTGGTACGAAATACTTCAGATAACGAGTAACAACCATTTTAGTCGATATCGTTATATAAAGTAATTCAGGAGTAAGTAACGTTAAGGTTTAATAGCTAAAAGTTGCGACATGCAGAACATAGAAAAATGAAATCAGTAACGTATGGCATGTACCAATATCGCGGGATATACCGAAATTGGAAAACTTATGTAAAGCATTGCAATGCATACAGGACCGGCTTGTGACAGTGAGGATGTCGTATAAAAAGGCGTATTTCATATAAAACAGGGAGTTTCACTCGATTTAGGATTAAAATATCCACAATACTTTTTCATGAATTATTCTCTCGTGCCGGTTAAGTGCGGAAGTGTTCTAATCGATGGATTTACATAAAATATATATCAAGGGTGTCACCATACCCCTAAAAACACAAAGCAAAATGTGACAACGTGCAGTATACGCGATGGAGACTCGATAAATAAATTCAGAGATTTTCTTTATAACATAGCGGATTTTTTTTTGAATTGCATTTTCTTACGTTTGGAGAAATGTGATGAAAATCTTGATACATTTTCTGGAGAATTTCAATAATAAGCGAAAAGAGTTTAATTACAAAAAATTAGAAATATCCAAATTTATAAAGATGTATTGTTGGTTGCGTATTTTACATATATATTACAAATGAAATATTTCAGTAATTGCTGTTCTGTAAATAATATATTAGGCCCTCTGTCAATATAATTGAGAGAATTCTCTTAGATGTCATTTTTGAAATATTTTTATGGAATTTAAATTAATTTTGTGTTTCATTTCAGATGTAACTTTCGGTAAACAAAGAGAAACCAAATTTCAGAACCTCAAGTTGCGTCTGTACATAAACTTTGCAATGTGCTGGAATGGGAACCCTGGAATACATAAGATTGTTTCTTTGTCTTCTCGGAATTTTCTGTTTGATTTTAATATTGTTAACATGTAAAACGAGAAACTGTTCCTGCGGTTCCTTTTCATTGAAACGGAGGTTTCATTTGCAAGGATTGATGAATATTATACAGCGGTTGGGTTAATCTGAGCTATTAAATTTGTGGATGTAGAACAATTAATTATAGGGAGTACCAAGCTTATCGTCGAAGACTCCGAAAATGTTTTTTTTATCCGGTTAGGGGTTAGTGGTTATAAATGATTAAATGATAATCTTGTCATTGCGTTAATTACATCTTGCATTATTTTGCATCACATTCAGTTTGAAACGTGGTATTCATTTATAAAAGTTGGGCCTTAAATGGCCTGTAAAAAAAGATGGAGAAAAAAGGGGAATGTTGGCAGCTCGTGAATAAATTATAACAATTTGATCATGATTATATCAATTTATTTAAAATAATTGTGATTTCGGCACGAAGGGAAGTGGAATAATATAGTTATAATATCAAATGGCGTGACAGGAAGTTTTGAAGGAATTCCATGTCAATGGGTTTAACATTAAGGAATTTAAAGGTTAAAAGAATTGTGTCCAGGGTTTTCTGGTTTGGTTCAATCACAATCAAGTCTGTCAAATGTAGGGAAGACGAATTTTATTGCTTAATTTGGAGAAGGTCCGAGAATAAATAGCAATTTTTGTTTGTTTTCAACGAATTCGTGCCGTATTGGGAAATATCATTTTACGCCGGAGAGTGGAATGTTTTGCTGTGAATTAATTCTTTTTTGATTGGATTTTGCGCTCCAGAAAGATTTTATTGGGTTAGTAAAACATGGAAAGAGTTGTGTGAGTTTGAAATGACAAAACGTATTTCAATATTATAAATATAAATTATAATTTGAGGTTGTCATTGCGAAAGAGGATAAAATACGAACATTTCAAGCATGAAACAATGCTTGTGTTTGCAAATTAAACCGTTAACTGTTGTAATTCTATCCACTCCAAACGAAAAGTGCCCATATTAAACCTATAAAAAACCCAAATTGTCACATCTGTAGAGGCAATTTTATTTATTTCGTGCTATTTTTATTTTCAATCATATATTACCGCGGTATGGATTATGACATATTTTTATTTCGCGACTGAAGCAGCTTTACCTAGTTCTGCTGGTTTTTTAAATTATAGATTAGATTTTATCGTATTTACAGGCCATTTACTGAAATTAATTACCTGTTCAACTATGTCGTGGAAATATATGTACAGCTAGGCAAGTTTCTAATGAGTCAACTTTTCCACTTAGCTCGAATATATTTGAAACAATATGTTTCTGCTGATAACTTTACGGAGACATTTGTATGGAAATGTCTTCTTTTAATTTCCGCTTTTATTCGATTGTCTTATTAGCTTCGACAAATATTTTTGGCGAACTGGTGTGGAACATCAAGTGCCATTTTTAAAACAATCTGGCAGCTAGCTTAATACGTTATATTTGATCAAATGGGCGTTATCTATCAGTTGTCAAAAAGAGATCACACGAGTCGCACTCATATTGTCATATAAAAATGCGTGCGAGCGGAAATGTGTTTTAAGCCATCATCCTTCGATTTGAATCATAAATCACTTTGCAAGGAAAGTTCTTGATAAATTGAATGCTACAAATATGTTCATTAGTGGAAATATCAAATCTGCTCTTCAGTCACTGCGAGAAGGAGAATGTACGAAATAAAAACGTGTTCTTGAGATCTCTATTCTTTGATGTTCTGCTCCAGAAAATTTGACAGAATACAACCAAATGCACTGCAAAACGAATATTACATTTATTTCTGTCTAGTGTTTTATCCCATGCTTCGGCAACTTTCTTACTAACCACACAATTTTCTTTGCTACAAAACAAATTTTACCCTTAAGTTATTTCACCAAAATAAAGGGGCGCATTAAGTGGGACCCTTTGGATACATTCAAATATTAACTCGAAAATGTAATGAACTTTGTACGAACATACCTAAATTGTTTATTCCAATAGTTTCACGTAAATGTTAATTAATTGATATATCAAACGAATCTGTATAAATAAATGCTGCAACAGTTGATTTACGCGATCACTAAAATTGTTAATTAAATTTGGCGTAACGTATGTCATTTACCGAATAAACCAATTTTGTAATTTTGGGGGACCATTAGTGACGATTCCAGTAACCGTGAAATTTTGCCTTGTACTTAGTACAATATTTACAAATTTGTAATTGTATAACAGTGATAGTTCTTATTATATTAGACAT
Organism: Asbolus verrucosus; assembly: GCA_004193795.1. Lineage (NCBI taxonomy): Eukaryota > Metazoa > Arthropoda > Insecta > Coleoptera > Tenebrionidae > Asbolus > Asbolus verrucosus. The sequence goes on along the minus strand of QDEB01051515.1, from coordinate 336 downwards.
TCATGTTTGAGTGTAAGTCCCATTCGAAAAGTTTGTTTTATTATTTAAACCCTATTTTTCCTATTCTATCTATTTCTGCATTTCCTCTCATACGGTCATTTTGACGTTTTTTTGACATAATTTTCAATTTCGTGACCTTTTCTTTCAGCAAAACATTTGTTGAAACTCGGCTGTACAGTTGTATTGCAGTAAAATACAATAAATGTAGCGCATTTTAAGCCGGTTTACACATCAAATAACTTAATGAATAATTTAGATCATTATGCTGTTGACATGGTTGACTTGAATAAAATTAAAATTACAGTGGAAGAGATATTGAAGAATATCGGTAGCCTA
>QDEB01051514.1:6211-17152 GCA_004193795.1 Asbolus verrucosus | reverse complement strand
CTTCTCGTCCTGCCCCCCCAGTCCTTTTCGGAACTTGGGCGTTGTTTGGTCGGATTTGGGTTCGGCGTTCTGCAGGGGGTCGAGATCATGTAGGGGCGTGTTGGTCTTTCCTGCGTAATAACACGCATCAACCTATGAATGTTCTCGTCCTAACGTATTCCTCCGGGATGGGTTAAAAACGCGGAATAATGGCCTTCTATCGCAACTAGAATTGACAATCAGCTAAGCATCTGGTCCCCGGGGTATGTTGTCTGAGGCGAGTAAACCGGGTCAGAGCAATCCCTTGATTAGAAACACGCCAGTGTGGCCATTAAAAGAGGATTAGGCCGTTAATTCCGACTACTTCGAGCGTGGAGTACCCGAATGGACCACGGACGCCCCCTTTCGCTCGCCCGCAAAACTCGGACAACTTTTATAATTTTATGGTGGCGCAGATTATGCGATAAAAGGGATAGCTCATTGTTCGTTTGCCATTGTTTCGATGGAATTCCACACACGGAAAACAGGCTTATCGGATTAAAATTCGCATTGTAATTGGGTCCTGTGCGATGCATACATAAACGCGTTTCGCTCCCGGAAAAATCGCAGCGATATCCTCAAGTTCACTTCATTTGGCTGCAGATACGCACGCTGGACGTGAACCCGGCACAATGGACGCAATTTATGAGGGGATTATTTGCAGTTTCTGGCCTAATTGGGGCGAAAATGCCATAAGGGATGGGACGAGTATACATGCCACATATATAATTAGAACAAGACACAATTAGGTGATCTCAAGACCCTTAAGGGCAGTGGACGGGAGCAAAAACAAACAACCACTCCTTGTAAGGAATAATTACGGTCCTCTGGGACCAGTTCGATCCGAACGCAAAAAGTACACGCTCAGGACCTGCGATTCGTTATTTCGAATGTGCACATTTTTTCCCCATTGTACCACGGTTGCCACCTACACATTCAATAAGTTTTTTTTATGTAGAACACCATCCTCTCATAGTTACGTCCAAATTTCCTTTCAAAGCTGCAGCTTTTGTTCGGGATGAATCAATGCCGATGACATTATTGACGAAAAATATTTCGACACGCAACACACGAGAGATAATTCAATTCGCTGCATCAATCACGATAACTATGCAGCATGAAAATTGGTTTGGATTTTATTTAATTGAAGTGTATACTTTCGTTCTTTGGGGACTATATACTTGCAAGAATTTAACTTGCATTAAATGTCAGTAATTTTACCTTCCTTAAAAAGTGGTGGAAAATCTTCTGGAAGAAATTTATAAGCCACAGAGAAACCTGCTTCAAAATTGAGACAAAAAATATTATCTTATTTCTACAGTTAATGTTAAGGTGTTCATTAATATTGATGGTGCATTTTTTATTCCAGAGAAAGGTAATATTTTACTTACATTTATTCAAGTTTTTGATTACACAACTGAAAACAAAGTTTTTAATTATAATTCGACGTGTATCCTTTCTTTCCGTACTTTGGAATATTAGCGAAATTTTCCCTAGAATTTTCCCTTGTTCATTTTACTCTTATTTCAAAAAAAAAAAAAACCTTTGGGATTTCTTGTGTAATAATTTTACAAAACTAAGATCAAATTAGCTGGAAGAATTTACAGAATTTAACCTTACTTTGACTAAATATTATCGTTATAATTTTTATTCGAAAAAAGGACAATTTACTTTCATTTATTATTTAGGAACTTTTCTACCGTAAGAAATTTAAGAAGTGGGACCATTGCATATTTCAGAGCAACTTTACAATAATATTCGGACATAAAATATAGAGTGTCAATATTTCTGGAGGTGTTAGAACATAGAATATGAAAAAAAGGCGGTATTTTTATGCCTAAGGAAGTTCACCGCCTCTTAAAGGAGGTCTTTATTTGTGCATAATTCCCAAAAACTGTGAAGTGGAAAAACTAAATTTTGGTATTTTATTTTTCTAACGCAGATAATTTATTTTACAAATTATGTTAATAACACCATGCTTCAAGAAAATAGCTTTATTTCTGTTTTTTTGTTAACCTTTTTCTTAAAATTAATTATCTAAAACAAATCTACGTTAAAAATTAAGCAAGACAAGTACTATTGCTAAATGTCTATAAGATGCAAAAACCAAATAATTATTTGAATTTAACGATTTCAAAATGTATCTATTTTTGCAGTTAAATTGTCAACCAAAAATGTGGTGTATACGTGCTTAGCATCTGGGAAGATTTAATGTTGGTAATATTTTATGTCAATGAGATATATATATTCTTGATTTTAAACAATTTTTGAACTATTTTAATAATCTGATGTGTAATGAGGTACATTTAACACAAAGTTTCCCTAGCTTTTAATGTAAATTCGTTTTAGTTAATCAAGACAAATGTTGATGAAAACAAATTTGAGCCCGGGATAGACTGAACGAGCGAGCGAGCGAGATGTGATCAAATACTATAGCGCTCCTCGCTAATGTTCGTGTGTTAAAAAGGTATAGAAGACTACGCCCAAATCATTAAAACTACTCCTTTCAAGCAAGATATTAATAACATAATTGATCAAATTATTACGTTACATAATTTGATTCAATTAATTTGACGAAAATTTGATAGTCTGATAATGTCTTAGATAATATTGTGCATAAATAAACTGATCACGAGAACGGGTATTTAAACTTTATTCATTCTTCAATTGTACGGTGTATCTTCAAAGGCAACTTTTTTGGTAAAAATGTAAGTACTTATTTATACTCCTGTTCCTGAAAAAAATTGTTGCCCAAATCTTAATCTCTTTGGCAAAATTAATTACTGACAATTTGGTATTTCAACTAACGTCATCGTTTTATGACATTGTTTGATTCACTTAATATGATAAAAATCTGATAGTCTGACAAGGGCTTTGGAGAAAAAGTTAATATGAGACACCTCCTTTGTTCGTGTTTTATTATTTCCCAAAGCACTGCCATATAATTAGTTATAAAACACTCTATCCTATATTTAAAGTGATTTTAGTGAGTAAATTATTTTTAACAAGTGATAATGTTTATTACACGTGAATTATTTCTATTCACTTTTGAGAGAAATTTAACTCGTTTGTAACCTCATTCTAAAATTATAAAAGTACTTTGCATTGTGAAGTTGGCTGCAAGTTCTGGTAATTTATATAGACAGCACAATTTGACTCACACAGCTAAAACACTTATAGTTCCAGAATGAGGTTTAGAAATTTAGATTTATAGCGGAAAGTAAATTTCCACCAAAAATGGAAGGTACAAATGCTGCCTCTTAATTTTTGGGTAAATTTACATAATTAAAATGTTTACAGTGTATTTTAGAAAGGGCTTTGTCAAACATAAACTTCATGGTTACACTTACTTTAAGAATAAAATTATATATACACCAGTACAATAATGTAGTTTTACATTAAAAATGAGAAGGAAAAAAATTATACTTGACTTTTGGGTTAAAATTCTCCATTTTTTTAAGCGAACACGAAGTTTTAAAAAAATTGGACACTTAGTCACAGAAGAGAGTGCGAAAAAATGTCATGGGCCATCGATTATCGAGACGTGGACCGTCTTGGCGAAAGCATCCGTCGCGGCGAAGAATTTTGCTTTAATTTGTGAAATTTGGTCCGTGGTTGCGCATAAGTTCTCGCTTTCACGAGTGGTCCTTGCTCGTGACGTTACTAAATTAACATCTGATTGGGGGAAAAGTTTTTGATGCTACGGTGGGCTTTAATCGGGCTCGTGTTATCGACAGGGGGCTCGGAGAGGGCTGGTGCACCGCCGAAAAGGGATGGGGGTAATTGGCTGTCAGTTGTCACTGAACCCGCAGACATCTCTACAGACGTGTTCATTAAAACTTATTCCAATTAATTTTAATTAATCCTGAATAACGGTGGTGTGACGAGTGAGGCGTGTCGCTGTCTTGTTTAAGAATACGTCGGGGTCTTGTTGGTCATTTTCCGTTCGCGATTTCGAGCGAGGCCCCATGCAAAAGCCAGGCGCTCCAGTTAAAAGCCGAAGGAATTATGTTTGCTTACGGCGAGCGATTTTCCGGCGGTTTTATTAAAATTCTCCCGCTAAACTCAGGGTGGCCTTACGCAGACATTCTTCTGACCGGAGATTGGCATTTTAATTGATAATAGCCGGGATATGAATTTGCCCCCGATTTTACTGATTTTGTAATTGCTTCTGGACCCTCTCCAGACTGTACGTGCCTTAATTTCCGTCTATACACGATGTGAATATTTCAGACGAGAGCTTCTGAACACTTTTATTAATGCTATTATTGTAATTTTCAGTGGCGCATCCTTATATTCGGTTAGCACAACCAGCGTTGAATTCAGACATCATTTTCCGGGGAGATAATTTATTTTCGGGAGCACAAGGAATGTAATACAAGGCAAATATAAAAAGTTCAAAATAAGAACCAAACGGTATGAAAGTCGATAATAAAGATGTAGCGATAGCTTCTTACGGGAGATGTTTCAATTTGTTGTTTATTTTATTATCGTTAAAACTGAATATTTTTGAACAAAATGTATATTAACTTCACAAACTAATTTAAACTTGGAAAATAAGTAAAAAAAAATCGACAAAATGCTTCGTTACTATGTTTTCAAAAATAAATATTTCTGTATTTTTTTAGTAATAATAACATAACACATAATTTATTAATTAATACAGATTTATGCAGAATTGGTAGTTTCAAAAACTCTGAAATTTAATCCAAACAAACCTTTTACATGTTAGTTGATTTATGTTTTTCCAATAGTTTTTTCAAATAGGACATCAATTGATGAATCTTTAAACACCGATTGTAACATGAGTGAGAATAATAAATTAGAATGAATATCAAAAGAATTTAGGACTAATAGTTTTAGAGCTAAGTAATACTTGCAATTACTCATATGAGTCAATTTATTGTAAATTAAGAATTTCTGAAATGAAAAAAAAATACCACCGTTGCCACTAATCCCTGGATCTGAACCACTATTAAATCCATTTAAAATATTATCGAAATCACTTCCATAAATATCTTTCCATAAATTTACAGGAAGGGGGCCCTTTCGGTGGGAAACTGACAATTTTGAAAGGCCTTAACGTTTAACTTATTAGTTGAATTAATAAATTCACTCAATAAAAAATAATTAAATTTGGCAACTATCGTCAAATTTTTCAACTCGATTGCTCTTTGATAAGTTCACTTCGCCCCAGCTACGGCTGTGGTAAAAAAATATCGCAAATCCGATTCCTGTTGGTATACTGACCGAGAGATCGCCTCCGTAGAATGGATGTATGACAAAAGTCTCGTTGCCCACGTGGATGACCCCGCTGACTCCGTTGCACGTGTGGAAGGCGGCTGTGGCACCAGGATAGTCCTGGACGGTCCCATGATAGTAGCAATGTTCGATATCCTGTCAAAAGACGTTAATAGTTTAGATCTTGTTCGGTAAACGTGACATTTGATGAAAGCCGGGATTCGATTTAATTATTATCGAGGTCTCTCCGTCCAATTCAAATCTTGTCGTTCCATTAATGGATACTCCCCAAAGCTAATAGGGATGATTTGGTATTTAAATAAATTCTGTTTGCTTTACCCGAGAGAAATCTAATTGACTAACACTATTTTCTAATCAAGGCGACGCCGTCGGGAAAACCGTCGGATTATTTACCCCGCAAACCCAAATATTGATTACGTTTTTAATTAATTTTTCGATCAAGATGCCGTTGTTGAAATGCAAACATTCGCCGGTCAGTGTGTGTTTTTTGAGCAAACGGCAGTGGGCGTCCGATCTTGAAGTCGCAACTCAATATTGAGTTTTTACGGAGGAATCCAACATGTCCGCCACAACAAAACCATGCAGAAAATGCAGCGTAATTGAAACCATCTCGGAAGGCGCCAAAAAACCTATTACGTTCCTGTGTTCATTAAATTCATCATTTCAAATATATCACTATTCATGGGCTAATTGCTAATTTTGTAAGCGACGCTGTATTAAATTAGCTAAAAACTTAATTAATTTTAACTAGCAATAATTTGATAGAACTTCATACAACTTAGGAGAACATAATTTTCGTTTCTGGGTGAGGACGTAAATTATCGCTTTATACTTCCGCTTCCCATAAATTTTTATAACCAAAGTTGAAACGGATTTTTTCTGCTGTGTATTGAATTGTGACAACAAAAACTGGAACAGCTTGCGGCTGCAGAATCACTTAGTTATGTTTCGTTTGTTTTATGGCCTTGTTGACCTAATAAGGAAGTTGATATTGGTGACAAGATTTAACCGGAACAAACCTTACTTAACGACGAATTCGGGATAACTCCCGCAATAAGAATAACACGAAAAAAAAGTCAATTCCTAATCTACATTACTTTTCCTGCACTCGAATTTTGGTTTTTGCATATAAGTAATTATGCAAAATACATTCACAATTAGCATTTCTATCTAATTTTATGAGCGCTATCAAAACAAAAAGTTTTTTTTCCTGTTAATTACAAAAGGATATTCAGTAAGATTTTTATTTCACTCTCATTCATTGAAAACTTTTTCACTCGCTTGGTAATTTTAGTTTGATACTTCCAAATGTCAGCATTTCACTCGTTATTCCATCTATACTTTGTCTTTTTTTATTCCTCGCTATTTGGACCTCAGTTTTGATTGATTCAATGTTTTAAAACAATTTCCCTCCACCCTTTATTGCTACGGGAAAAATGAGTTCTTGAAATAAAGGAAAACTGACACAAATACATGATTGGAAATGAAGTTACCAAGCTTTTACATCTAAATCGAAAGAAATTCAAGAAACGAGCCTTTGGCTTCATTTTTATTACAATCCTAGAAAATTTTATTGAAATTCTAAAGGTTTATTAAGTTGACTTGGAACCACCTTATTGTAGAACTCGATTTTTCAGTAGATACTGAAAGAATTTGTGAAACATTTCTATTTTCCAGCTGCATAATTTGTTCACCTTTGAATTTTTGAAATCTACCACAAATCTACTATTATATGTTAAAAGTTGTTACATTTCGCCCCCCTGATTTAACACCACTAAATTTTTTTTTGGCAATTTATTTTTACAACCACTGACAGAAAAATCAACGAAAAATGGGACCATGCGCCCTGAGTAACAATTTTTATGTGCGCATTTACAGAGTTGTCTTTCATAAAATTCTAATTTAAATAAAGCAGCGATTATATTCGACAACACATTTGTTTATTTATCGTTTTCAGCCAGTACAGACTATGACTAGTTAAACATTAAACATAATGGGGCAATAAATTATTGCGATTAAAAAATTTGCATGCTTTTACATACCGGTCAAAATGGTAATGCTCGTTTAAAATTATTATTTTATCACGAAATGGATATTTACCGATTGTTGAGTGATGTTTGAGCAAACGCCAGTTTATTGCTCGAATTAAACAATCACAAAACTGTGATAATTAAACCTTCATCCAGTCTCTGGGTAGAATTTTGTTAGTAGTACTGGAATAATAGCAATAACTGATGAATCGTTACACAATATTAATGTACAAATGCCTGTAATACAATTAAACAAAAGATATTTGTTTAATGATAAATATGCAGTAGGTATTCGGAAAAAAGTTGTCGGCAATGCGATCGTTTTGTGTTGCTGTTATTTCCATTTTAGCCCTGACGTCGAATTGCCGGGGTAAGTTTTCCTTCGATTGTACATCCATTTTCATTAATACCCTCGATTCCAGCTACTGTTCTATAAAACGACGTAACTTTTTATTTATTCACCAGAGAAAATCGGGAAAATTACATCGAAACTGACAGAGCAGAAAACCCCAACGTGAGCCATGATGACGCAATCATTTTCCTCGTGCACGGCTGGTTGGAAAACCGCTTAGAAGAATGGTACGAAGACTTAAAAAATGTTCTCCTCTCACGCCCCGACAAAAACTGTACCGTCATTCAGTCGATCGGGCCACACCAGCATCACAGTTTTACCCAATCGCACCTTTTGACACTTGTCGGGTAAATCAGCGATCGCTGAAAAATACAAACCGCTGAAATCGGCAATTTCAGGTGAAATTGCAGAATTTATCTTAAATGTGGTCAATCGCGTGATGTTCACAAAAAACTTTTATATTTGCGGCCATTCCTTGGGCGCTCGTGTTGGTTTCGCTGGGATGAGGATCGCGAAGGCATCCTTGAAGCTGTCCAGGATTACGGCTTGGATCCAGCTGAGCTTTTCTTTGAGGTATTTTTTGTTTCTGATAAGCACAGACTGAGTAACGACTGAGGTCGCTCACACGGATGGTGGAAAACTTGGGTATTTATCGTCTGTTGGTACTATTGATTTTTCCCCAATGGAGGGGTGGCACTGCAGCCGGGATGCTCCGACAACTCCGGGGGAAATTCCGGTAAGTTGATATTTATATCTGTCACGCTTATTGTAGAGGTTCCAACAATATTCAACAATATTTAGTGATCTGCAGCCATCAGAGGAGTCACCAGTTTTTCTTCGACGCTTTGCAGAACCCCAGCTCTTTCGACGTTATTGAGTGTCGGAATTATCGCGTCTTCATAGCGAGATTCACAGCTTGGTTTGGGCGGCGATTTAACTTTGGATGATGAGGGAGACTATTATCTCACGACTAATCCCAAACCACCATATGAACCAGGAGCAAAGACAATTTGTACGTAAACACACAAAGACGTAAACATTGTTGTTAAATTATTTTAAATTAAATTGTTATTTTTGCGAGATGAAAATGTATTTATCTTATTATAACAGCATTTAAATTTGTTTTACGTTTCTTTTAGAGAAGAGCAAGCCATTCGATAGTTTGATAGCGATAGCTTTTGTGTATGGATTCTTTGGTCGAACTTGTAGGTATAAGTTCGTTAATGGGCACTGTAGCTCCATGGGTTGCTAGGGGTGCAAACCCCAGTTCGTTATTAATTAAGATACTTTTGGGGGCTCATCAGAAACATCGAATAGAAGCAAACAAAAAAAATCAAAATCCGTTGTTTCGCGCATGCGTTATTACCTCTCAAAGTTCCAAGCGAAAATGGTTCAAAATATCGAAATGCCACCTACATACATGCATTATCTATTTAAGTGATAATTTTAATGGGCATTGCGCCCTGATGGGGTGTGCATCCCTCAACCCTGAAATGTAATATAATTCAAGATAAAATCCTCAAATCTTACAGATTTGTAGTCTAAATCGAATCAAAGCTATATGGAAAGCTAACTTTGGACTAATCGCGCATGCGCAACTGGCTATCAAAACTTTCAATAGAAAAACCCATTTTCTCGAAAATGGAATGTATAACATCTTCAAATTTGATACAACTTGGCTTCAACGGACAGAACCACAAATAATTCAACCCCCTATAACACGATTTTCCATTAAAATAAGCAAGCTAACCTGAGCTGATCCCAACCAACCGGAACTAACCTGGACTGAAATGAGCTAATCTGAACTAACTCAATTACATATCAGAAATTTAATATCATACATCACCATCCTTATCATTTCACATCCCTTATAATCAGGTGAAATTAAAAAGCAAAATCAAAAGGGCAGGAACGGTATACTTTGATACTGAATCAAAGAATACCGTTCCAGTGGAATCGATTTTCATCACAATTGGTTTATATTCTCACAGTAGGAGTAAAGTTTTTGGCAAAAGTGACCTCAAAAATCAAAGCTAAATGGGTCCGAATGATATTTGACTCATAAGACCAATTTTAATCAAAATTGGTATACAACCTACAACTTACTTTTTGCAAAAATGTAACCTCAAAGGCCAATAGCGCTGGAGTGGTATAATATTTGGCTCATAAGATCGATTTTAATCAAAATTGATTTACAACAGGAGAGCCCATTTTTAATAAAAATATGATTTCAAAAATCAAAACCAAAAGGGCCAATACGGTACATCTTTGAATTCATAAGACCGATTTTAATTAAAATTGAAAAATAGACCTACAATAGGAGAGCCTACTTTTTGCAAAAATGTGACTTCAAATATCGAAATATTCAAAGATCGCTTTTTTTTTAAATTTTGGACTTGGACCGATTTTCATTAAAACTGGTAAATAAAAGAAGAAATTAACTATTACTGTTATTAATTTGTTATCTCCTGTATACGTTAACAAAGTTTCAACAGAAAAATTCAATTTTCTCGAAAATGTTTTAAGATATGGAAATGTTGTTTTCACAAACCCATTCCATATCTGAGTTCAGAAGGATATTATGAGACATAAATATTGGATCTCAGTCAACTCTTAAATATAATATAATGCAAAATATCGTCGTCAATTTTCACAGCATTTTACAACATTTTATAGTTTCTTTGAACTGTTTCTTCTCCGCTTAAAACAATAATTTGGAATATGAATAAATCAGGAAATGTTGAATAAAAATGTAACACTGAGACTAATAGGTACAATCATTTATTTCCAATACGACAAGAAAATTTTACTTATTAATAATATCGACCGTTTATTTGGAAGCATTGAATGTCAAGTGGCTGTAAGTGTATGTATCAACTGGTTTCAGCCATATTTACAAATTTCGATAAATAGTGGACAACTGGATAATTATGAATTTAATCTTTGTTGTTGTTTCTTTATTTTAGTCGATATTATATCTACCCGTAGTGTTAGCAATTTAGATTCAACAATTTTACAGTACCACATAATGGAAGAAATTATGCGAGAAACATAATCAACAGTACGGTTCGAGATATCACCCAACATCTTCAAATTTGATCCTCTTTAACATTAACGGATCGAAGCAAACATAATTTGTAATAATCTGATCTGATTAGATTGATCGGACCGATTTTGTTCAAAATTTGTATGTGGACTTAAAAGTACTTACTGAGTGGATATGCAAGTGATGTTAATGAAACAAAAGGAAAGAAAATCAAATTTGTTTTTCGGTTTAAC
>QDEB01051417.1:0-16634 GCA_004193795.1 Asbolus verrucosus | reverse complement strand
ATGTAAAATTTCGACAAAACTATTCCGTGGCCGCAACTATACATTTCAGATTATCAAAAAGGGAATTTTTCAAAAAACACAAAGTATTGACATATCTATAAAAGAACATATATTTTTCCATTATCAATTCTTTTTTTAAGGTGTGAAGAACTGTATATTCAAAAAGACCAAAACTTGTAGTACATTCATGTGTCGGACAAAAAATGAGCATAAATATTTAAAAAATGTTTGAGCACATTTTATTTGCATACTTTTTTACTTTATCTTTCGAGGAATATCGCAAGTATTACTTTTTTGAAGATCTCACGCTTTCATATTTTTTTTTCTTTACTTTATATCAGATTTCTGAATTTTTCGTTGGCCTTTTTCTGAGCTTCTGTCTCATTAGAACTTGAGAATTACATGACGGATCACAATGAAATGTTGTATACAAGAGGTACGAACGAATTAGTTTAAATATTTATTAAACGGTGGAATCATTTTTCAATGTTAGTTCAATCTCTATTAGAAAAATAAAACATTACAATTCTGTTTTTGTAGTTCACAATGTTTCGGAATTATTTATAAATAAAAGCAACCCAAGCGCCTCGTTTGAGAGGCTGAAACTAGAAAAATTTCTATAAAAGACATCCCCTTTATCTTTTTCCATTGCATAATCTCCCAAAATAACGAAAGTCATATTTCTGAGATACTCCGTGAATTTATATTTTTTAAAATAATAAAATCTTACCTACATTATGTTGATTAAGCGGCGCAATTACTTAAATTTTAATGGCCTATTATACATATAATGGCGTTTCTTGGCTCTGAAACTACTTGTTTAACTGAAATGTAATTTTTTACATACATGTATTAAGTTATCGACAATTCTTTTATGTGCTTTAAATATTCAATGGAGAACGCTATTTGATATCGAGAAAAGTCACAAACCACATGCGCTTAAGCTGAGGTCGCACGACATCAATTACGTTGTGGAATAGCTAACAAAGTAATTTTCAAAATGTATGGTTGATTGTGTTATCTAATATTAGATACGATTGGCAACACAAAATATATATAAACGCTTACAGACTGTTCTATTCCAGAAATTTTAGTATCAGATATTTATTGTTACACATATTTAAATGTATACCAAGTGAATAGATTAAAATATTGAAAATACAGAGAGATCAATAAAGAACCTGATCCTAGCAGCCTACGAATTTTTTTCTGCACGTCTTTGATTTATTCAGTATTCAGTTTGAGTAATCGTACTGATTTTATTGTGATAACTCACAATAAAATGCCATGAATGTCAACTAAAAGTCAGAATAATAAACGTTTAATAAAATTGGATGGAAAATACGAGTAAAATTGACAAAAATAACTACAAAAGATGTTGGAAATGTTCCTCATTATTTTCTAAACATAACCGCACACGTCTTTTCATGTTTTCAAATACCTTAACAAGCATTTCAGGTGTGATGGCTTCCGATTTTCTGGCAATGGCATTTTGTAAATCTTGCAAATTTTGAGATCCACCTTCGTACAAACTGTTTTTGAGTGGGGAGCTATAAATTCCTCATCGTAAAATTGTCCCAAAAATGCCATGGTTTCGTCTGCCGTGTGAGCTATGGCGTTATTCATTTGTCAATTCATCATCATGTAATTTATTCGCAAACGGAATGAGAATGTTATTAAGATAATAAACACTATTTATATTTTGATTGAAGAACATGGACCTCATTCATCTTCTTGAATTGGCTACCCACAAAACCAATTTTTAGTGGTTGATATGGTGTTTCAATATATACACGAGGATTTTTTTGTCGATCAAGTTCTCATGTTTTGTAAGTTCATAGCCTTCCAAATGGAACCAAATTTCGTTGATGAAAAATGTTGCATCCAAAAATATCGTCATTCATGTTAGGTAAAAATCACTTACAATAATTCACACCTGGTACGAAATCACAGGTAAAATCTTGTGGTAAACCTGAACCTTGTCCGGAAACATCCCAAGGTCATTTTTCAAATCGTACGGATGGTTCCATTGGATAAATGAATTTGCTGTGATAATTTCCGTATTGATTATGAAGACCATAAGACCCCGCACTTCCTCGACCATTTCTAATGTTCTATTTTCCGGTCTACCTGTACAAATGATTTCAAAAGAATGATTTGCGTTCAATCGTTAACATTTTTTAAGAAAAAGAATTAGCAAATGACAAAGTCGAACCGAAAACTTGTCAAATATTTTTCAAAGACATGCGGAAAAAGTTCATAGGTTGCTGCAATCAGGTTCTTTATTGATCTCTCTGTATAAATGATAATGAATTTATAAATAAATACAGTATGATAAATATAAAAAACTAAATACTTGATAGAAAACATGTTAATGACGGCAGTTTATGTATGTATTGACCGATAAATTTAAAAACAAGTTTCATAGCACACTTTGCAATTTGGTTAAGTATTAATATATTTCTATTTACTTAGATAGATGCTGTTAACAGCAAGATAAAGTAAAAGTTCATTTAAAAAAATCCATGACGGTCACTTTACAGGACAATTTTTACATCGTACAAAACAATGCCTATGTCTATTTATATCAGAATGGAAAGATCTGTTCCTTTTATTTTTTAATTTTATTTACATTAATAAATAATTGTATTAATGATATGCGATAATTATCCTTGTACATAATGACGAAGGATGCACATGGTAATGACAGTTTTGAATGTTTATGTGAATGTTTTTATTATTTAAAATAAAATAATGAGTCCACATACAAATCATCATCACGCCAAAATTAAAACTGTTAAAAGATTCCTCTTACTTTTATAATGACCATTTTAAATGGGTCAGATTAGAATGCTTTGAGATGTCTCAATTTTGTGTTAATATTCAGCCACTTCTTGAAATCTCTTAATCATTTTAGATAATTACATTACTAAATTGATCTAACGGGTGTTCATTTAAAAAATGCATCAAGTTGCCTTTAAAAACAATTGAATAAAATGAGGTAAGTCTACAGTTTTTGACAGACGCAATGTCAAACGAAAAATACAATTTTTAGCCGTGAAAACAACTGATTTGTATAAAGAACGCAAAAACGAGGCACGAATGTAATTAAATAGAGGATGCGAAGCTTTTATTAATACGAACAGAAAATGACAGTATTTGACAAATTTGAAATTCTGACATAAGGAAGTACATTCCTTTTTTGCAGCATCTTTGTCTATCAAAAAGTCAAAAGCGACTTGATGCACTTTTTAAATGAACACCCGATATAAGCTCTACCTATTGGTGATTTTCAATTTCGTGAACTTTAAAATTACAATCTCTAAATGATGTACTTAGGTATATTATTACATTAATGAAAACTAAACTGAGAAAGTTTTGTACATTCTGTAAATTTTTTGGCAAATTGTGAACATCAAAATTAATATTTAATGTATTGTTTTTTTTTTTAATAAATACCGGTTGAGTGATTTTTTGCATAATTGAATAAATTTTTTGTATTTCTAAATCGTGGGCACATTCACGCATATTCATGAATGGGTTGTCAACTTTTTCTACAGAAAAAAGAAAAAAGTCTCATTTAGATGTTTAATTCGGAGAAAATAATGTACTTTTAGGTAAAAACACCGTAATTCATAGGTACGTGTCAATATTAAATTATTTAACTTAGAGAGGGTTAAGTTTAATACAACGTTTCTAACGTTGTAGTGTACTGTGGAAATTTGCCCTCTATAATTCCGGTGTACCTATACTACTTTATGAGATAAATTAATGTGACCACTTAGTTGCCTAAAAACTAAAAATGCCAAATTTACATTCCAGCGCAAATCCAGAAATCGAGAAGTGGCAAATCCATACGTATATAATCAATCACAGCCAACTATGTTAAAAATATTTATAATAACCCTGTATAATTAAAAGATATTCATTCAAAAATATTCTATTTTTGAACCCTCTTTACAGTTGTGAACTTCATTGCGATTAATATTGGTTTCAAATTCAAAAGTGTTTAAAATTAAAGATTATTCAGGAGTGTCTTAGATGAAAGACATCCCCTGAACTTTTTCTGAACGATGAAATAATTTTTTTTTATGAATTTTTATAACATGTTTATTAGTTTTATTATTCAAACCAGAAAATCGTTACTCCACTTTTTATTTATATTAATACGTTTTTATTCACAAATATTTTGTTTGTCTTAAATTCTATAATTATTTCGCACTATATTAAATAACATACCTTATTTACATTAATCGATATTTACGTTATGTTATCCAGGGCATGGAATATAATATAAAGGTTGTCCCATCATATAGTGTTTGATCCTATTTCGCTCGCTCGTTCAGTGTGATCGATAACTTGAGTACGCTTTGACCTATCGGGTTCAAATTTTGTATACGATTCTTTATCAAAATCTTTAAGTTCGTTAATAGGCACTGTAGCTCCAAATGTTGTGGGAGGGTGCACACACCCCTTCGTTATTAATTAAAATAACATGATTAAATTTGGTCAGTTTATCACAAACATCGAATGGAAGCAAACGAAAAAAGAAATATCAAGATCCGTTGTTTAACACAAGCGTTATTAGCTTTCAAAATTCCAAGAGAAAAATCGAATTTTCTCGTAAATGGTTTAAGATATCGAAATGAAGCTTTCAGATGAGCATTCCTTGGCTCTTTTTAAATGGATCCAATGGCAATACCCCCCTGGAGGAAGCATCTCCCGCCCTTATATATGACATAATTAAAGATATCACCGTCAAATTTTACAATTTCATTGTACATATCTAAAGAATGCAATTTGATAAACAAAAATTGCAAAATTGCTCTAATCTGATCTGCGCGTGTGCACTTAGAAAATCGCATTTTCTCGAAAATGGTTCAAAATATCGAAATGCCATTCACACATACGCTTTCTTTATTTCAATCTAGAAGGGTAATATGACATATGAACCTTGCACCGATTTTACAGACTGGTCGTATAAATCGAATGGAAGCTACTTGAAAAAAAATTGCCTTGACTTTTTATGTATTAACAAATATTTTTTTTAATAAACAACTCCAATTATACCACGAAGTATTAAACTTGCTTCTGATTTTATTCACTTTCACTTACTTTTTGTTTAAAAAATAAGTACATCTTGTCTTTAGTGAATAAATCTGGAGTAAAAAATGTCAACGGACTTATTTAAGTCTGTTTTATGACTGTTTTTTATTTAAAAAGCAGCCATAACGAAAGATATACATCATTATTTCTTTACAAACATGTTAATTATCCACATCTGGTACTTTCTGTATTGTCACATAAATTGTAAAGTTGGCAATGAATGAAATGCCTTTTTGAAGAGAGGGGTAGCTGTTTGTAGTAATATGGTTCCAATTGAACAATGCACTCGCCAGAAGGTAATGTTTTGCTAATGCGAAGATCTGAGGAAACTTGACCGACATAGTTACCGCAATTTTAGATTTGATAAAATCGCAAATGTTCCAAATCTTTGAAATTCAATAAAACAAAATAGTATTGGACTTATCAATATTTAAAACAATGTTTGGAAGAACCCAAAACATTTGCGCCGAGTATCAGAGAATATGCAAAGAATGCACACATTTTCAGAATGTTTATTTAGGATCGTGCAAGTGCTTGAGTGTGTTATTGTTTTAAAAATTTTCGATTAATATATAATGAAAGCAAGACTCATCCATTACTTTGTGAATAAAACAGTCTCTAAAAAAATTACAAATGTACTCTGTGTTGCTATTTCATTACTTTAGTTGAACTTCTGTCGTGTAGCGTTATTTCTTAGACGATGTGACGTTATACTAGGGGAAAAACCCCAACAGTACTACTAACTGGAATGTTCTGTTTTCACATGATAATGCGAATGCGTTAATATTAGGTGCAGATTCTACTCAGATTAAATAAATAGATGGGACATAGGTGGTACAAGAAATCCAATTTCGATAATTAATAACGCAGAAAATTGAAAAGACACTTTTGAAAGGGCAGTTACATAAAAAAAATTGCTTTATAATCCTCCGCTATTCAAAGTTGTGATTATCCAATGAGTAAAATTTTTAGGCTAAAAAAATAAAGGATTTTGCAATTTGAAGATGATGCAACTGTACAAAGGTAATTATTAATTATTTCAATAACAAAAATGGTGCTTAAATTAATCAATTTATGAGTTAACAGCTTTGTATCTTAAATTAAATTTAAATATAATAAAGTTAACAAACGTCGATTAATATAATCAATTTGTTTGTACAATGTGTTACATATTTGCTTTATGTGTTTGTAGATGGTCTGCAAAATAGGTTCGAGGTTTTTCTTCACACATATATCAGTGCAAGATTTAAAGAATGTTATCCCATCTAATTCCGCCCTCTATTAATCAGTTGTACAAATACTACCAATTTACAGTTTTGTATTTTGATTTACAACAATTCAACTCTCTTCTTTCAGAGTGTCATACAAATTTTTGTAAATTTTGTAGATCTCTCTTAAAAGATAATCGTAAAAAAGTATGTATGTCATTAACGATTAGGTACTCTAGTGAGTCACAAACATTTTTTTAGATCAAAATTACAGACCTTGACCTGACCGTTTCGTACGATTCGTAGTGAAAATGGTTTACTTACGGCAAGGCGAAGAGTAGAAATTCAGCAATGTCCTCGACGTACCATTCGGGCAATGCCGAGAACGCTTCGGGTGTTGTCGACGGCAGTGGTAAACTTGGCATGGGACTCCCCGGAGGCGCATTCGTCATTAAGCTCAACAGAAACTGTGCGACGGAAGTGTAAAAAATTAGTGCCCTCCTCATCAAATTTTTATCTAATAAACCGGCGTCGGCGCAAGCTTTTGATCTAAAACAATACCACCAGTGATCGAAGAAAATTATCGCTCGTCGACCGCGTTACTTGTTGAGCTTCTTCAGTTGCTGCTTCCACCTTTTGATGAACTGTTTGTTGCGATGCGCGAACGGCGTATTCCGCCATTGTGCTTCGGCCGCCACGGTTTCGTCGAGAAGTTTTTGAAGATCACGGATGGCCCTGATGCGACGCTGATATTTTTGCAGGGCAGGCAACAGTGAAAGATGATGGCAGTGTAACGTTAAGAACCAACATATGGTCGAAAAGTTAGGGGTTTGGAACTGATGAACGTTTTCTGCAAATTCAGATGTCGTACTCGATCCTCTCGAGATTAGAAATCAATAGTCGGCGTTCAGAGCTTGAAAATTCGTGCAAAATTTCAAGTGCCACTCGGAAGGATTTACGAGCCGAAAGAGTGCCACCCGTCCCGATTTTCACCGCTCTGAACTCCGACCACAACAAGCAATTCACCTAAACTTTCCAACCAATTGGTGACATCCTGCGACGTATATTTCAGTCTCGTATCGTTCTTGATACAAATCAGACTTTCGGGATGGAACGGATACAGAAAATCCATTTTATCGAGCTTAATCTTGAGCGACAACATCTGCAACACGCTCAATAAGTTCAGCATGTACCCGTCCCCGGCCAGAGACCGCTCCTCCATCTGCAACTGCGACCTCTTCTCGTTGTACTTCAACACCTTCGCCAAATAATTCAAGCAGCCGTCCCTGCTTTCGGGATTCGCCAGCAAGTAGTGGAATATCCTGTGCTGCAGGTTCCTCGTGTTCTCCAGCTCGAGCTGCAGCGTGTGATTGAGGCTCTTGTCGCTGGACGAGTTGCCGGAGAAGAATTTCTCGGCGACTTTCGGCTCGTCCTCCGCGAAAACCGACACCGACAGGAAAGGACCCAGGAACGAAGTGCGGACGATTTCGCGACCTTGTGCGGGGGTGCAGGGCTCCAGCATGAACTGCACTTGTTTCGTTATCAGGGTGCAGATGGGCCGAGAACCGCACCGTATGTCGGCCAATTCGAAAAGAGTCTGTATCGGCATGCGATGCTCCTCGCCCACTATGCTCGCGTTCTGCATCATCCTGTACAGTCCCTGCAGCAGAGGGCTGAAGACCGAAGAGAACAACTTCGCGCTGGTGTGGGTCCTTGTGACCAGCTCGGTGAGGAAACCGCGGGGGAGCGTCTGCTGCAGGATCGGAGTCAAGAGAGGCGACCGCCCGAACTTGTACAACTCGTCGTTGGGAATGATGAAACCTTTCAACAGCAGAGTGGTGAAGTGGATCAGCTGGGCCCTCACTTCGGTCAAGACGTCGCTTAACGGAGGAATACTCGACCGCTTCGGGTGGTTCCGTTCCTCGACGCTCACCCTGTTGTAACAATCCATTAAATAATTTAAGGCTACATTCAAAGGGGCGTCGTTAAGAACGTCGACTCTTTTCATCGGCAACGAGGGTATAGGACAACTGTGACTCGGACTCGGCGACGGACTCAACGAATTGATGCTGCTCGTGTCTGCGGCGTCGGTATTCTGTATCAAGTCTTTGAAGGGATTATTGCCGCTTGATATCTGCACCACCACTTCCATGAGGGCGTTCGAAACGATGTCTCTGATGCTCATGCTGGGGTGGTTTTTTAAGTTTTCTCCCGTCTGAGGGAGGTACATGCGGCTTTCTGAAGGCCTGTCGACGGTGGAATGCAAAATTTTTAGTACAGTTGACTGCAACTGCTCTTCGGTGATTTCGGTCACGGAAGACGAAGTTCGTTGTCTCGGCACGTCTTTTTTCTGCACGTCGGTTTCGTCCACCTATAATGATCTGTCATCGTCACGATCGCCCTTTAAACATTTCTAATGACTTTTATTCCTAATAACAGTCGCTGCACAACAAAGGCACTCATCCGAGAGATGTGATAACTACTGCACTATGACACAGGGAGCCTTTGTTGTACTTCGACCGTCATTAGGGTAACCCGGAAGGGTTTTAAAAGTCGAGAAGAAAGCTCGTCTTAATTTCTTTTCAGTCGTACATTGCAACACAAAAGTATTTTGGGTGAATTAAGTTCAACATGAACGAAACATTTCGATATTGAACATTACAAGATCTTAACAGATTTAATTATTAGATTTTTATGGTTATCTGTTAACCCACTCAAAAAAAAATAATAATTTCAGTCGTAGAGACTAGTTGCTACGACTGAAATTGTAAAAAATCTGTGACACATATGTTACTTTTTATTAATAAAACTAAAATACTTTATTTATAATTAAGTATCTGTGTTGTCCACTTATGAGTTTTTTTAAATGTAGTTGATGTCTAAATCTATGAACCTTGTAGCTGTCGACACTCAAAATACTACTAATGCAATGCACGCGACTGAAGTTTTAAAAAATTCTTATAAATAAATACACTTTTTCCCAACATATAAAAATACATACGTTTGACAAGATGTTCAGATTTGATTGGCATATGTATATATATTTTAATCGGCGAAGATCCAAAAATGTATTCTCGTACTCGAGTATTTAATTTTAACATCCAACGTTAGAGTAAATTGCAAAATTTACTACACTATTTCAGTACTTTTTTACTTTATGCATATTTTACTTTATGATCATATAACCCTATACCTTACAGTAAATTTTGGAACTCACAATGGTGTTTCACCGAAACAGGGTCCTTTGTTTTTTTATTAAGAAACATTGGAAGATCATGAAAAGCTTATATTTTACATGGAAATTTCAACAATTACCTCTGATTTTATTATTTTTTTACGCTCATATACTGAGTGTCTCATAATATATGTCAATATTTTATGAAATGATTGGATACGAAAAGATAAAGGGGGTCTTTTATGTACAGTTTTTCTGTAAGAGTTCTCTCAAGGGAGCCACTGTCCTTCACAATAATTCTAAAACGTTGTGAACTACGAAAATGAAATTTTGGTATTTTTTTTTTCTAATATTCTCATAACTCATTTTCACAAATTGTGTTATAATACTTTACTTCAAAAAGGTAGCTTTAGTGGGTGAACGGTAGTTTTCTGAAACTGATTGCGTAAAACGAATCTACACAAAAAAGATACTTTATTAATAAGACGAACATATTTTAAATTATTTGGATTTAAACATTCCACATGTAACTATTTTTGCACTTAAACTGAGGAGAAAAAATATGGGATGTACATAATTAGTATATAAAAAGATATTTTATGACGATGATAATACATTTCATTCTCGAATTTTTTTATTGAACTTTCATTATCTATTAATGAATTTGAAGTGTATAGGTTTTAAGAAACTGGTTAACTATAAAAAAATAGGGGTGAAAGACTGTCCCCACTCGTTAAAACTACCCCTAGAAGTATGATATTATTAACATAATTCGTGAAAATGAGTATCTGCATTGGAAAAACAAAATTACAAAATTTCGTTTTCGTAGTCCATTGAATTTCGGAATTATTCACAAATAAAATGGATCCAACTATCTTTTTGAGACTCTAATTCCCTTAGAGAAAAAGTTTATATAAAAGACTCCCATTTCTTTTTATGTTTTATTATTCCCTAAACTACTGACATAACTGACATAACATCCTGAATAAGTTTATCCGATTTTCATTAACTTACTGAAATTGAACTTGTTGAAATTTAGTGTTAGTTTCCAATTTATTTTGTTGTTCAAAATTATGTTATTATAAAATGTTTACAAAAAACATTGAACTGTATATATTAAGATCTCTTTTGCAGTCATTTAAATGAAAATAAATGTAGCATTTAATTTCCCTATACTATTTCTCTCGCAAAAGGAAATCGTTGAAAAGAATCCAATCGATAGGTACAGAATATATGTAGACAACAGAACAAGAAAAAAATTTGTGCTAAACGAATGAGATCTGTCTTGTTTTGTCTTTTTTGTGCTTTTTAAATAGCACTTTCATTTCATCTGCGAGTTCGACAATGTACTTTTATAAGAGAAATTTGTCCTAAAAACTGAAACTCCATTGTTACGTCACATAATATCGACCGATAACAATTACATGAAGCAAGGTATAATAAATATTTCTCAAAATATTAATAATTCAGTTTTTAAATTATGTATGATAACACCGTTTTAATTAAATTTAATTTTAAAAAGTAAATGTAAATAGATCTGAATAAAACAACGTCTATTAATTGCTATAATGTTATGAAAGAATATATAATGTTTCTTCAAATACCAAGGAAATCATATTTCATTTCCAAATTTTCAACCATATTTTAAATCAATTAAACAATAACATATTTGTCAGTGAGTTCCCTAAACTTAAAAATCTGCACACACAAACATCATGACAACCTTTAAGACATATTCTTTGAAATAAACGTGACAATAATATCACAATTACAGTGGAATATGTGGATCGTTAAATTAAGTATAAAATTTTACAATTTATGATGTTTTAATCTGTAATTTTGATTAACACTGTAATATATTGCATGCAATGATTAGCTCCTTTTTATTGTTTTGTGGTAATCTACCTACAATAATTATTAGTTTATTACAAGCACAACTACTTTTTTTAATTTCAGCCTAATAGCATTTCGTATGGGTTTAAATTTAAAAGCACTGACTCACATTCCGTTAGATAGCTAGGTCTTTTTCATTCGAATGTCATTAAATCTGCATTAACAATTCCACTTTTTTGTCCGTCGAAGTTGGAAACTTTATTCCGCTAGGTATTGAATGTGAATGATTGCGGGCCCACCAAACACAAGACATACTCCACAAAAACCAAATGGAATAAATGATGACTAAGATTTTTATTGGAGCTATATTAAGATGACAATTTAAATTATTTAGGGTTCGAAAAATTCCAAAAAAAAAGGTAAAATTTAAAAACACTGTGAGGTAACCCCCACTTATATTTATGCGGTCATAAAATGCTTCATATCTTCTTAAATAAACAAAGTTTTTAAAAATCCACGCTTATCTTTACGTAAAGTTTTATTTATTTTGTTGTTATATAATGCACGACTGAAAAAGAATCAAAATATAGGTGTTAGAGTACAAATGTCTACGTAATTTTCGTAGATATGATAACGATTTACAAGACCATTATCACAAATTACACATTCATCTGTGTAAAGTTAGAAAACAGCAATTAAACGTACCATATCAAAATGAAAGAGCATTGAGTAACAAGAATGCAAGATTTAAATTTTTAAATTATACTTAATGCTTCGTAAACTGTCACAAGGATAAAGTATACCCAATGAAAACAATGTGCGAAATACAGATTTGAAAAAAATGTAGTATTTTAGAATAAGATAGTATTTTAGAATAACTGAAATTACATTCGGTTTAATGTTTAATAAAACGTATACAAAATTATAGATAACAGAAGCCAATTTCTTTGATTATTAACATTAACGATACATACGGAATCATTTACTGCATTATAAAATTAGCGCTAAAATTACAATACATTTAGCACCAATTTCAGCACTAATCTTTACGTAAACAAGATCTAATACGTTCTAAAAAGTCTTGTCAAGTAAAATATTGTTGTTGACGGGATGAAATTTAGAATTATATATTTTGTTTTTTAAAATTTATTTTTGTAATGAAGACAGTGTTTGGTATTTGTCAAGGCAAAATGACGCTAGACCTTGAAAAGTTGTGTTTCAAAAATAAGGAACTACATGAAGCAGATTTTAATGTCATTTTAATTCCTGAAATACTCTACCAAAGTGCAGTGAAGTCATTTTATATATGGGAAATCAGCGATTCGATCTGAAATGATTATTATAATCATTATCACTTTGCTATTTTTAAATAGGTGTGTTAGTTCAGATAGGTGATAAACTAATTATTTCCTGAACTATTGATATTACGTTCATTCTAAAATCAATAACTAGCAGATACTTACACAAAATAAAAAAGTTCTGAAGTAACAAATAAGTTATTAGTCCTCCATATCTCTAAAGATTTAAATAAGAAAAATAAACAAATACAAGATTACAATTAATTTACCGACTGATTATTCTATTTGTTCTTACTGTTTACTTTTCTGGTCAAAACTATATTCATTATTAATCCCAATGAACTGTTGATCTTGAATTTGATGCTACCGCATATCAATATATTCATTTAAACAATTTCTGTTTTCAATTAAAAAAATGAAGCATTTTTTTGCCTTAAAACCAAGTGTAAGATGCCAACAAATGAGTGGTTATGCATTATTTACGATAATTTTGAATGGATAAATTATTAACGGTTGCATAGCATTCAACCTAATACCATAGTGTACCATTATGTAATAAAACTATTTCTATTGTGGCATCTGAACATCAAAGAACGTCATTTTAATGCCAATAATATTAGAGTATAATATAATGAATCTGGTAATAAATTATCAATAAATGAGTACCTATCTTACAACTAAATTGGCATTGTAAAACTGAAATACCCATGTTTATTCAAGTAAGGATATTAAATGAATGGTTTTAGACCATATTTTATAGAATTATAAATTTACCATTTAAAATTCGCTAACGGTTTATTTCCATAAATTAAGGAGTTATTGTGATATTTTGTCAATATTGAATTCTTGAACAATAGATTGCTTTTTCGTTTTTAAACAATGATAAAGCATTAACATATTTTCACAATCCGTCAATGCATAAATCATACTTCAATATTAAATTTGCTTATTATAAGTACCCTTTACTTCTGCTTTTTCATCCATGTTAAATGTTATTTTGTAAAATACAAATCTGTTAACCCAAAATCACAATGAGTGCACTTTGCTGATTTCATATAGTAATATAATGCCAGAATTTTTTTGACACTTGCTGAACAAACTGTCAAACGGCATGGCACGCAGCTTTTCAACGAGACCGCTAGAGGGCCAGCGACAGAAAGATGTCTTACCTCCATATTCTCGAAACCGGAGTCAATATCTGTATTAGCCCCAGCCTTGTCGGCACAACCACTGACCTCATCAACTTCCATATGTATAGAACTAGTCTCTGAGTCGCTGCGTTGGGGCGGTGCTCTCGCTCGTTCCCTGTTCTTCGAACTCGAAGGCATGTCGATTGGTTTGCTGGGCACTTGAAACACCCCATCGCACTTTGGTTGTTCGTAATTGACCTCTTTCACATCGTCGTCAGAACGTTTATTAACATCCGTAAAGCACTTATCATCGATCGGTGTACCGGGAGGGCTCTGCGTTTGATTCGTGTTGATGGGAGATTGAGAAATTGGAGTGATCGGTGGCGACACTGAATTCGAGGGTGAAACGTTGTCGAGGACTGCCAGACGTGCGAGACGCCTTCGACGCATCTAAAACGTGAAAGAAGTGTTACATTAAGGTGTGTTTCGGCGATAAATGTGGGAAAAAAATTAAGAAAAACAAGACAAAACAACAAAGTTCTTTGTGTCAAAGGCGACTGTTATTAACCAGTTTGGAGCACTTTCGGCTTTAGCATGGTTTAATATTAGCTAAATATAAACGAAATCGATCGTGTACACGTTCGATTGTGCCTGAATTACTAATTAATATCGATAATGAGTTTCCAGCGAAAAAAATTAACCTAAACTCACCTCTTCCTGGGATAACTCGCTCATTTTCTTGGTGTTTTGTCTGGTGTGCTAGTCTCTGAAGTTTTCAAAGTAAATTTCGTTAAAAACCACGTCGTACGATGCCTGTAAATTCGGAGATTTGATGGAAATGAAAAGTCAATCACCCTCTAACAGCTGAGATCCAAAATTGACATTAGAATATTCGCAAATCCCACTCAAGTTCTTTGTTTTGTCACAGTCTAACCTAACAACTCGATAATTCAACAATATACCCATCTCCTTCAGATTCGCGCGGCGCCCAACTCGCCGTCTCTGTCAAGACGATTGCGCACGCACCTTATTTTCATGAGGTTGGTGGAAAAATGATTTCTATTTTAAAATTGCACTTGGCCGCCAAATCTCTTTGTTGTCGTCTTTGTGTGCGTCGTATTTTTGTTTTTCGCCGTAATTTTCTTATTATTTTTAATTGCAGGAACTAATTTCGCCAGTTCGTTAACTCCTGTCGAAAATCAGTCAAATGCCCGATTGCGTATGCAACACACAATACACGTCAAATTCAAAAATTTTAATGATGATAAAATTCCAAAACCGCAGTCGATTTTTTGCCCTTGATTTATCCGAGGCAGCTTTCACAACAACGATGTATTTTTGCTTTAAAAGTTAGAATGATTGTGCAAAATCCAGGGCTCCAATTTTCTTTTGCATATTTCATTTCTTTTTCAATGTACGCTAAACCTTGTTCTGCGACGTATAGTAGCATAAATCATATTAAAAATATGAATAATAAACCATAGCAAACGTCAGTATAAACCCCAATCCCCACGGTTTATTACTTTTGCACCAATTTTTCACTATCGTTAGATTAATATTCAGTTTTTTGATTTATAAATCATAATCCACGAGAATAAATTTGGCTGCAGGATAATTCAAGGTAATACATTTTACTTTCCGCACCCAACCCTTATATCTTTTTTTAATATCGAAAATGATATTTGGTACAAATTTATAAACAATTTTAACATTTAACAACGATATTTTCGTATTGATTCTTTCGGTCAGGTGCTAGAGATGAGTTTCTTATTTATTTTGTGTTGTGCGTCGTTGATGCATTATCCTCTTTATGTAAACCATTGACTATTTCATTGCGCTATTTGAACCGCTGCCAGCGCAGTTTTAGACTTTCTTATCGATTTCCTTGGGTTATTTTTTTTCTCTCTAATTCATAGAAAATCAATTCCAGAGGTGTTCTTGGGAAAAAGTAAATACTGAAAAAAATCTGTTAATATTAGCCATTTTTTATCTAAACTAGTCTTATATATTTATAAAAACGTAAAATATTTTACATTGCATGTACCTCATTTTTTGGAACACTAATATTAAATTTTTGGATACATTCTATTTGTTAATAGAAATAAATCAGACAAGTTTCCTCTTGCAGATGAGAAGGGTAATATCCTGGGCAATGCCCGAATGTTCCAGACAGACATCAATAAAGCGTAATTTTTTCTGAACTGTCGCCTATTTCACCTCCGCTAAGGTCGAAGTTTTTGTTATTCCTTTCGGATAAAAAACTTTAGTGTTTCCAGTGGGGCCTGTGTGATTACATTCTAGGTATAAATAATTTCAAAGATGCAAGGAAAAAAAATAAATTCACGGTTTGTAAACTTTACGTTGATTAAGGATCCACGTGCTGACGCAAACCTTTTTGCACTTGATGGTAATAAATTCAGTTTATTTCAAAACAGTTTTAAAAAAGCGAATATCAAACTGCGTTATTTAAAATAGTTACAAAGAGTGCACAAAAATTATCTAAAAGCTTGTACATTTTAGTTTGTTCTACATAAGAGCATGACAATCATTACAAAATTTTAGAACCAAATAAAGAATTGATCAGTTAAATTAATACTAAAATGTGAGGTCAAGTGCAAAATGAAAAAACGGTAGTTAATTGTTGGGTTGTAAAAATGACTTTTCTGACATGCAATGCCATATAAGATTGCACCTATTTTATACCGTAAAAATTTGGCAGTTGTTGAAACCAATGTTAAAAAAGTTACAAAACAAGAATTTTGTTTTTATACTTTACATTTACAAAAAAACCAAATATTTGGATTGTATATACATATTTATGGAAAGTTAGTTTTGATAAAAAATATATAGTAGCAGTATTTTATGAAAAAACAGTGAAATTTTT
>QDEB01051402.1:0-17354 GCA_004193795.1 Asbolus verrucosus | reverse complement strand
ATATTGAACAGTCAACGTCATAGTTTCATATGTTAACTTAACCTGTATTAAGTTCTGTTGTTATAATTATAAAATTTATTTTCAAAAATTTTCTTAAGGAACGAGCAATGTTCGCGAATTCAATTCTTTTTCATAATGTTAAATTATCAAAAGTCAGTACATACTATGTAAGAGCATTAAAAAAGTTTAAATTATTTATTTATAATTTCGTAGTCCGACCCATGAAATTAATGAAACAAATTAATGCCTCAAACATTTTTTATTTATTCATATTTTTATGATTTTTGATATATTCTAGTTTTTGTAAAAAGAATACGAAATAGGTCAGGTTTTTAAATACTTAGCACATTTTATGTTTTATTATTAATTTTTTTTACTAATGTATAGCAACATATTTGTTGCATTGATTTAGATAATTATTTAAGTATTATGTATTGCAACCTGTCTGTTTGTAAACTCTCTTCATTAAAAAATAAAAATTGCGACAACTGTTGTTGATGATTAGAAGAATCGGAAAATTTCAGTTTTTCAATAAAAATAAGTTGTAGGTGTAAATAAATACCATGAAAGCTTTTATCTTTTAGTGTGGGGGTGTGCGTGTATACAGTGCGAAAAACGTCATTAGAACTTTGTCAAGTTGATGATACGGAGGAATAGATATTGTGATATTAAACATAACGTTAATTGGGTTGATACCTACAAAGTAAAATAATTGCCTTAATTTGGAAGAGAGTCATAACCGTGAAGTAGATGTTAATATTTGTATCAACAGATGCTGTGTAAACGTTTGTATTTGTGAAATAAAACATAATATTAGATGAGAAGCTTTATGGCGAACTGAATATAAAACATATTTGTGTAACATTATGATTTTGATGGCAAGTTATATTATTTTGTCGGCACAAGAACAGAGAACCCTTGTTCGATTGTAGTGAAAATATTAATATTCTTGTTGAGTTTCTCACCTACCAATTAACATTATATGCGAGTAGCAACTTTAACTTTTGCATAATGTTAACTTAATAAGCAGTTTTTGTTGGTTCTCTCGAGATTTAAGCCTTCAAAAGTAGTTCAGGCAAAAGCAAAGAGTATTCACAGTCATTAAAAGTGCGCTTTTATTTCTGACGTTAAATATATTGTTAAAATATGCAAAAGTGAGAATTTGTAATTTTTAATAACATCTTCCTATTGTCTGACATATGACAAAGAAAGGTGCGCTTTTAATTAAAATTAATTAAATATGTATGCTGTGCATATGGGGGTTGCTCTTTGAACTCATGAAGGTATATTATTTAAAAAGAGTGATGATTTTGTGGTGACCTTAGTAAAATACGCCACCGAATGAATGTAAAATATGTGCTCGTGATTATGGCTGTGTGTCTTGTCTCGTTGAGAATTGTATGGAAGAGTGGCTTTCACAATTTAACTACTCTGTGATGAACTTGTGACACATATTAAACGGATAGTCGTCGTAAATTGACGCTTTTGAAACATTCTCTATTTCGTCAACAATATTCATTAATAAATTAGCATTCAAAATGAATGCTAACAATGCAGTTAGGTGTTTGGGAGCGAAAATGATTGATCCAACTGGTAAAACTAGGACAGTTGCAGTGGATGCCAAGTGGATGAGCATGTAGATGAGGTTTAGCTGGGAATCATCGTCATCCCTTGTGGCCCTAAGTTGAGTAGTAGTAGAAACTCCTCTTCCCTACAGACCACCCGATTGTTATTACAAATGTAGGGTATTAGACAAAATGTTCCACCGTCTTACATTCATATGATGGTTAAAAAAACAATTCAGAAAATGGAACGCGCGAGAATGGAATTACTCCAACGCGTAAGCGATATATTTAAAAGGAATTTCGCTACCCCAGAAACATGACATTTCGACTTCAATTAGAAAGATGCAAATTGAAATTAAACAGTCTTGATGTTTATCACTGGCTAATACGACGAAACTTAACAAGAAATACGTTCCCTTTGGAGTACATACAGCTGATTAAAATAAGATGAGATATTCTTTCTTTTCTTCTTATTTTAAGAATCGGATATTTATACATTTAAATCTCTCCACAAATGCGTCTTGTCTTCCATTTCACACTACATCTAGAACTGCATATATTCACACTTAATCCTCGTTTATCTTTCACAACTTATCGCCATTCACTATAATTTTACTTCTTGAAAACTCTGTTGTATTCCGTCGCGGAAACAATCAACAAAATGACAATAAAATTTCAATTTTATCCCTATTCATATTTTTGGTGTTTCTTTTTTTACCTTCAAGCGTGACTGAAGCAAATAACCGTGACAATTCACAGTCATGTCATAACTACAAAAGGTAAGACCAAGGGAAGAGGTAATCAATTTAATTATGTATAATTTATTAACCGTAAACTTTCTCATGAATATGTTAACCAACACTTGGTATTCAAAATCTGCCAAACCCAAAATGGGCAACGGTTGTGCAGATTTTAGAATCAGCTTATTTACGAATGATATATTTTGTATTGCAGTCCTAAAATCTTCTGACGAAACTAGTGAGGCAACATATAGAGTGTTCAAATAATCCGATAGATCCGTTCTATTGCGAATAAGTGGAGGATGATATGAGCACAATTCAAAATTATTTTGAAATATACAGGCTACATATTTTAGTATATTCATACTTCATTTTGAGTAATAATAATAACGATGTAGGATTGTTGAAGTCTGTGATAGACAGCTACGAATTTACTTAATTTTAATTACTCTAATTATTTATGGATTTAAATTTAGTATTTTTATTAATAATTTTAGGGAACGCGTTGGTAAGTTAAGGAATTTCAATCTAATTAGTTAAAATTTTTAAATTGCACTTTATTTTAATAGTTATTTCTCTGTATTATTTCCACTGCTGTATATTCTGTATTGTACCAATTTATGTACATAATATTTGTTGAATTGAAATAGATCATAATATTATTATTATTTTATTGTGATCAACACCCAAAATGTAGTCTGAAAATACAAAAATATACAAGATTTAAAGAAAAACATTTGAAGACATGTCGGTTTGAATATTTAATTTTAAATGGTGCATTTGATTTAATCATTTTACCTTTGGAACCGATTTTAATTATATTTTAACGTTAATTGAACACGGCTGGGACATTTTTTTAATCCATAAATCCAAATTCATTGATCCGAATTGAATCAAGATGGGAATCTAGCAGAAGCCAAAAACTAACGTTCTGGTACAGTAAAGTTGAGCAAACTGATTTTCTGGGAGGCCATCAATCATAATCATTTCTATTATATAAATATAAAATTTTCTTTGCAAATAGAAAATCTCCCCACACCACCCTCGAGACGGATACTGCGTTAAAACCTGACGACCTTGAAGCACGCCAGACTCTAAAATGAAATATAAAACAAGAAAATGATGAACATTTTTGTAATTGTAATACCTGAACCTTAAGGGTAGTTAGTTTTATTTGCGAAATTTGTTCCTTAGTTGTAAGTAAAAAAACATTCGCTCCAGTTTTTGGCGGATAATGGATGCTTTGGGAGCACACAGGCGATTTTGTGATCAAATATACGGAAAAAGTTGTTATTAAGTGTATTGATTCGCATGCCATTACGCGTAATATGAATTATTATTATTATTATCATCACAATTTGATCTACACATGTAATTAATAAGCCAATAATAATTTATTTTGAACTGAAACGCAAATTATTATTGATGGTGTATAAACTAAGCTTTGAGTTTAATTTACACATTTTTTAAGCACTTTGGGCAACACGTTTAACTATAAATAGTTCCCAAATTCACTGATCATCGTTTTAATTTGTATCTGTGATCATTGTTTATTGAATTA
Source organism: Asbolus verrucosus (assembly GCA_004193795.1). Classification (NCBI taxonomy): domain Eukaryota; kingdom Metazoa; phylum Arthropoda; class Insecta; order Coleoptera; family Tenebrionidae; genus Asbolus; species Asbolus verrucosus. The sequence goes on along the minus strand of QDEB01051402.1, from coordinate 13,488 downwards.
TGAAAAACTGAAAATGCGAATGGAATTTTACTATGGTAGCAGTTGGGTTTTTTGTTAAAATTAGAATATTTTACAGTTGCTTCTGATGTAATTTAATTGGTGTCCTGCAGCAAAGAAGATCATTTATAAACAAACACGAAAGATGATGTCACATGAAGTAAAACAACATACACTCCCCTTAGCATATTAGATTGTGGTCTGGGGAGCGGTTTGTCCAAACGTTACGGGAAGTGTTCCAAAATAATGTACTAAAAACATACTAAATAATGTCTACGTCAAATAAAAACTCAAAAACACACATTAACTATATCTTAACTATATGGAAAGATTGAGTGTGGGAGGAAAAGTGTCGAAAAAGGGAGAACCATTAGTTTTCACCTGAAATAATTTATTATTGACGAAGCGAGGGCTTGTTGCTGCCTTTATACAGGCAAATGAAAGAAAATTAGGTAACTGCAAACGACATCGTCGACAAAACCTCATTTTACAAGACTTTCTGCTATCAAAACTGATACAGAAAAATCTGTCAAGGGACAAAAACCGTCAATTTCATGTAATTCAGTTCATGTTTTAGACACTTTTAAAAAGCGACATTCCATGTTAAAAAAATATATTGTGTATATTTTGTTGTAATTAATGAAGCTTGGGTTGAGTGGTATATCAGGACATAAATTTATTTCTAGTCTTAATTCTACTGTTCCCAAGATATTGCCAACATTTTACATTTCTACCAGTTTCATCTTCGACTTGTCTGAACAGAATAACATCAAATTCATTGATCCGAAATAAACGGTTGCTCGACTTTAAATTGAGTTGTAAAAATTATTTCGAATTCTATTAAGAAAAAAAGTTTCATAACTTTCCTTTAAATAAAATTTGATGACAAAACGTTTAATAAAAGTTTCATGACCGATTTATAGGTAACAGTAAAATTTGTCGTAAATATATATTCATGTACTTAGAAAGTGGTAGTTTCAGTACTTCGTTTATATTATAAATTTGTATTTCCTGGGACCAATTTCTTTTTACATGCTCGTACAACAGCTTATCGTTTGTAAATCATGCTAAAACCTCTCGCTAAAATAATAATACGGTAGTTTCTCCAAATCAGACGCTTTGTTATTATATTTATGAGTAATTACCAACACGACACTCGTTTAGCATAATTACCTATAAATATTCGGATGGTTTATAACTAAGCAATACAATAACGCTGAATGTGGTCTTCTATGAGCATTGTACACGAATGTATGTATTTTCCAGACTGTACTATAAATACATCTTAAAAATATTGAAACAATTACTTATTCATGTAGACGGACAGTGGACAAAGACCTTTTTGACGTAAAACAGGCTTCATGATCGCCGTATCACACAACCTACAGTAAACTTGTTATAACTATTTCAAGTTTTATAGAAAAATCGATATATATTTCAGCAAAGTTACGCTCTCTACTTGATAAAATTGACAAATGACCTCGATATAGCCTTTGTGAAAATTTTGAGATTACTCTATTATAACAGTAATTCTACTAAATTAACTGGGTAATTGTAAGTTAGCGAAGATAATAGAACTTTAAGGATTACCTCGACGAGAGGGTTACACAAATATTTGTAACGCTTTGTAGTATAATGAAATTATTTGGAACTCATAGTTAAACAGCATAGTCAATTTGTTTGTTTTAGTATATACGTTTTCACTTTGCAATTTTCTCGCTACGAAATGTTTATTTATGTTACGACATAGTAACACTTCCATTTTATGATTTTGTTCTCAACTTGACTTTATATGTAGTAATTACTACAAAGTTGTGGAGTCCGCCAGATAAGAATGGTTAAGACCCCGGGAAAGCCAAGGAAGATTTATGTGGTTTTTATTAACATTAAAAAAGGTGCACGTTTCAGAAGAAAAACTGTACGAAACAACAGCATGACGTTGGCCCTAAGGATGACCAACTTTCCCTACTAATAAAATTTTTGATACCCCTCTACGCTGCGATTAAGTGATATCCATTTTTAAAATTAATATATTTATCATTAATTATATTTAACAAATATATTTAAACTTTCTTGCTTCGTGTCAACGAAAATTAAAGTTCGGTAAATTTGTCTAGCAATTAATTCTCGAACATTTTTCATTGAAGTACACTGTTCTTATTTTACATTTGGAGATACAAATATGTGAGAATAACAATAAAAATAATAATAATATTTACACTCTTTTTTTAAATAAGTTCATTTTAGGGAAACTTTTAAGGGCTATTTGAGAAAGCAAATTTGTCAAATTTTGACCAAACTTATTACCATACTAATCCAAAATACACAGCAAACTTCAAAATTAATAAAATCGCTAAGCAGCTAAATAAAATTTTGAGACTCGAAAAAAGTTTACGAAATGTTTTTAAATGACTACATTAAAGCTCCTTTTAAATGTGAGCTTGAATTATGCAATAATCAAAATGAGCTACCATATTTAAAGAAATGTTGACGATTCGATTGTTCGATGCTAGTCAAAAGCTGTGGAAAGTGAAGCTCGCTCATTTTAGCATTGCTATTTAAAAGTAACGACTAAAACACAAAAACATTTCCAATTCGAAATATTGCTATCGTTTCTGTTCGAACCTGTGGTGCTTTAGTGTTTATCGGATTTGCGTATCGATTTAGTATTTCTAGCAGTTTACTTTTATTTAAAAGCAGATCATGATGAAATGAAAGGTGCCTGAAATACTTTTATTGTTGGATTGGTATTCGATAGAAAAATCATGCAAGTTGGTATAAATATATTTTTAAGAAATACCGAAGGTTAGAAAGCAATAAGCAATGAGAAATGTTTGGAATGTAATGGAACGTACTGTTCTGGAATGTTTGTTTTTATTGTTTAATTGGAAGAGTAAATATCTCACTTTCGACGTGGTCATAGGGAAACACGAGATGAGTTTTTGTAAAAGAAGCCAAAGGTATTAAAAATAAAACGAGCTTCAGGAGGTTGGTCGAAATAATTGATTTGGAACCTCTAAGTATCACGGAAAGTGTGCCTTTGATATTTTATGGGTATTTAATTAATGAATTGGACCAGTGGGGTGTTAAAATCTTCATCAGTATGCAGGTGAAGGACGAAACTGAAAGATAATCCGGATCCACTTAAAAGGGGACTTACTACAGTAATTCGACGGTATATTCATTGACTGCACGACCATCCTGGATTAGTCTTTTTATATAACAGCAAAAAGACAATTTCGCCCTTTTTAAAAATGTAAGAAACGTTGCGCCACAAATTACTATCGTACGACACGTTCAAACCTCAATTACCGCAAAGTTGCTGTTGGGGAGGGTATCTACAAGGTAATGATCTTCCTTCAATAGTTCAATATCCAGTTAATATAAAAGAAAAACCTCCAACAAGGAATCAGAGATGTATCTAGCTAAAAGCGTAATAAAGTAATTAATTAACAGTTTTTACAGGGACAAGAAAATCTAATTCAAATCTTGAATCAGACAATGCATTGTTCTAAAACACCCGATTCAACAGACGTAATAGAAATCCCCTTTGCTAGGTGTTATCTCGAGTGGGTTGAAAAATTTTCTGTAATTTTCTAAATTGGTTGATGATGACTTCGGCTGAGAAATAATTATTTAAAAAGAACGTGTTGAAAATGATGACGTGTTTGTAAAGCAAAAAAAGTGGGACCATTATATTTTTTCTTCTATTCTTTTAAAGACAAAAAAAAGAAACTCGTACGAAATTATTTACTTAAAAGTCTATTTACTTCGGTCTCTCGGCTTACTTATACTTTTTCAAGGATTAAGCAGTAGATTCTTCTAGTCCAACCATTTTTCAGAAATTTGCTCCGTCGGTTCAAAAAGGAAATTATTTGAATCAATACCCATAGAAATATTTTCCTTAAGTAGATTCGATAATCAGTAAAGTAAAAGATGATACAGTTATATAAAGAAAAATTGCCCGATACTCTTCTAATACTCGAACCTGTAATTACTTGATGACGGTAAGTTTGACGTTCTGAAAGAAATAATTTGCAACTTCAAATGGAAGAGTTGTAAAATCACGAAGCTATTAAAAAATGTTCTATTTTACTTGCGTTACAAAGTTAGAGATGAAATAAATGTCTTTAATGCGGTTATTTGTGTTTTGGGAAGATTTAAGGGAATGTACATAAGTGAGATACAACATCTCGAAAATGGTTATTAGACGGGATAATATTGTCGATAAATGAAGAGAGCTTGATTTATGCCATCTAATATGTGAGCCCCAAATAAACTAGAATTTGCAACGTATAAATACGCCAGTTATACTATTTAGTATCATTTGGTATAGTTTCTGTTTAGTCAGCGTTTTTAGGAGATGGGGGCAGAACTTGTATCGAAAATGATGGTGCTTTTTCGCTAATTGTTTTGGTTTCGACAGACGCAGTCACATCGGAATTTGGCAACTGTGTCGGTCTGTTTCGACGGTAAAATCGCTGACTATATTGCGGAGGCAAGGAAATGGTGGAGAGCATCGTCACTAATATCTCTATTCCACACTGGTGATTTTAAGACAGTTCTGTCGAAACGTTATCATTTGGAAGCATAAAGCTGAACTAATGCGTGAAGCTCGGGGAACACATGCAGGGTTGCATATGTTCGGCAATAATCATCGCGAAGAACAAAACAGGGCAGTGTTCATTGTCGTGTTATATAACAACCTAATATTCGGTGCGGAAGTGGGTAATTTTATTCCTTAGTGCGCAAACGGCTCACGAATATTGGGTAATGGTATAGTCACACGATAGCGTGCCTAACTGACATGCACCAGCTTCAACATCAACATCAACTTCATGAATAGCTTAGGGGCCACCAATTACGCTCTAAAACCGATCTGATATTTTCCCAAATTGTCATCCGTTTCTACAACAACATTCAAAAATTAAACTGCCGCGACAGTCCACTCGACATACCACCAAACAAGCGAGTCAAAAATCAAGTAAACTTCCAAATGTTCTTTTTACTCAACTCGCCGTGCCACCCTTTGTCGCTCTCCTGGATATTCCATCCGAAACACAACAATATAATACAATAGAAAGCGAATCAGCATGATGAGCCCGAGAGAAGACGAAAACGATTACTGGTTGTAAGAGGGGACGTTTTTCTCGACCACTTCAATATATATTTGCAAATAAATTTTCGTCATTGTTCAACTTCCGCTTTCTGATGTATAGCAAATCTTGTATTTATCTTTGAAATTACTCGCCTTTAAATAAAACAAATTCTAATTTTCAATTGAAATTGCTTAATTACGTCGCTTACGTGCTGCAGTCGTACCCCGTAATGCATTTCAATGGGGGTGTAGAGAGAAGTTGCGAGTTCGTCTAGTTTTAATTGTGCAGGAGCTCAGTTGTTACACTGTTCACTATTAAGAGGTTTCTATTCCAACTGCTGCTTCAGCAAAAGTCATTTTACAAACACCAAAGTGATTCTAAATTTTTGATTGTTATGAGAGGTGTCATTCATTCCACCGATGTTATTTTTTTTATTACGATAATCAGTCTCGAAATGCATGCATCCCTCGTGTAAGACAGGGGGGCTTGAATGTTTTGTTTTAGCACTCGATAAATAGAAGATTTCAGAAATCTCGCCGCAAATACCACGACATATTCCTGAGTCGAATTTATTAATGATGCGGCAATCGTTAAGTGACGCAGTCGTGTGCATTTCAATACTGACAGATGGTTAAGACACGAAAGAGGAAATAGTAAAATGACAGTTGAGATCTGTAGGAGCTCACACTTTCGGACGTAAAATCGAAATTAAAAAATTAACGAGTCGCCGGTGGAGCGAGTTCAGTACTTGAAGCAAATCCGTTGAACAGCAACCAGGTTGAAAATAAACAAGTTCACTAGCAGACATGCCAGTCACCCAAACAATATTTGCTGGGAAATCGATCATTTTCGTTTTGAAACTTACGCGCTCGATTCTTTCATTTTTTTAATGGTGGTGAAAACGTTTTAAGGTTGATCGACTCCGAATCTTCTGGTCTGTCAGATTACTAACAGATTTTTTTCGATATCAGAAAAAGGGAGACACAAAGTCCAATTAACTGGAAACGTTGCAGGTTAACATGTAACAGTCGTATCACGTTGGATAAATTTATTTCAACCAAAAGTGGACTGCATTCCTTGCATGTGCAGAGTCGAGGTGCGATGTTTAATATCGTCGATCAAGTAAGTCCACGTAGCAATTCTTCGGTATTGAGAATAGTGCATGGTAATATCGTCTAAATAACTCTATACGTGTTCCTGGTTGGCGAATTAAGTTATTGAGGGATGAAATAACAGGTTTTGCTTCAAAGTGTACGTATGAAATTATAAAGGCGCCTTAAACCATTATTTTGTCAAGAGCAGTGTTATCTGATCAGCCAGCGATGGCGACGCCACGACGGTTGATACGCTCACGTAATTTTATTCGAGTTTTCTGTTCTTTTCTTGTTGTTTTTCACACACAATTTACATATCGTAAATATGTTTAACATATTTATCAAGTGACACACCGACTCATCACTTCCAAGGCGCAATTTCACCTTAATATTCTTCCGCCACATTCGAACTTGGAAATTTCATCAGCACTCAAAAATCGAACGTCGAAAACCAAACAAGTGATTGCGTATGCAACCCATTATCTCTTGTTATTTTAATGACTTTCCGTCCAAATCTGCGTGAAATTCGAGAGCTCAGCGCACTAGTTTTGATTTTTAATTATAAATAAAACAGGCTGTTAGTTAACGTCCTTCGCATGTTAGTTGCTCATTTAACCCTATTATAATATAATTCAGCTTATAGCTACCCATTTGATTGCTATTTCTGCTGTTTTATTGCATTATCGGCTAATAATTGCTTAATAATATTGTGCGACATTTAAACCCCTCTAACCATTCGCAAACAAAACTGAAATACCTTTAGTTATTATCGCACTTGAGATAAAATTATTTCACCCTCACACGTAACTTATATTACACTCGCCATAAATGTCAAGTACTCTGAAGTTCCTTGTGCTAATTTTGACTGGTTTCATTTTAACTATTTATTCTCTTCAACTATAACAATTTATTCTCATTTTAATACCGTGTACACGGACCGCAAACTAAACTTTCATCACAGTTAAATGTTGATTTTAACGACGAAGAAAAATGAACAAAGGATAGTACTACCTCAGCTGTTTGCGACAGATTCGTTCCTCAACATCCATCGCCAATTAACTGTTAGTTAATATTTACTTAATCATAACGGATGATATTTCCAAAATAAGTAAATAAAAACAATTGCGTTAGCGCCACCTCTTATGTGACTCGGATTTGCGTTCGGTGTCTAGCATTCTACAACATGTCTATTAGTTTTGACTGAATTCACTTTTAGATGTTCTAGCAACACCAGAACTCTCTTCGCGTAATAAATTAACTTTAATTTTAATTGTAATGCCAGGGAACAGAACAGAATAGTAATTTGATAAGTGGCGCAAGCGTAGTAGTAATAACTGAACTTCCAGCTGAAATCGTGCAATTTTGGATAATTTACATTCGCTAATTAGCGAGTTAAACTATTTACTCCTTGTGAGAGAAAATTATGCGGTCTAAACTGTTTTTAATTGATTCGAGTGTTTGCGGGATGGGGTTAAAATACAAATTTTTCTATTTACGCGGGCTGGAGTAAAATGTAATTTAGAGATCTGTGTTCCATTGACTAGTGACAACAGGATGACCTCGTTTGTGGAGAGAATAATGGAGATGGAATTATTTTTCGATTTATCAAGTGATAAGATTAATCTCGTAAGTCACATTCGGTAATTTAAATAATTGGATTCGACTAAGTGAAAATTTTGTAATTTACACAGCGTTAATAAGTAACTTCTCTAAACTAATAGCCTATTTGATTAAAAGTTTGGATGTAATTTCAGGAGATAAAGAAAAGGAGTGTTTCTCTGTTACCTAAGAGATTCTCATTATTTAACCACAATAAATGTGGATGAAAATTTTCATAAGTCAGTATTACAATGTTTCTTTTCTCTTATTGTCTTTTATTTCGAAATTAAAAGATAATTGATTTACGTTTTATTAAAAAACCTTTTAAAATATTGTAGATAATGAAAAATAAAAAGTAATTAATAATCGTGGCAAACCATTTTATTTTCACAATTCTTTCAACAACAACTACAAGGAAACAACCTAATAAATCTACCTATATCTAAGATGCTGCTTAATGACTATATATTTTTTATTATGCTGTTTTGCTTCAGTATTGCCAACAAAATTTTCAGATAAATTGGTTTAGTGGGTTGTTCTCACAGTTTGGACAGAATTTCAAATAAATTTTGAATTGCCAAGAATAATTTATAATTTTTCAAACAAATTCCCAGTGTCTAAACCATGGAAAAATAACTAACAAAGTTTGTACCTGAAATTCTCGATACATGCTCGGTATTATAATTTATGCATGATATAAATTAATTAATAATTCTAGCGAACCAAGTTTAGGCAGCAAGTAAGTAATCACTTATAAAATTGTTGGTTATAAAATTATACAAAATCTATACATTATTGAAAAATTTGTGAAAATATGTCACACTCAATAAAATTGTGTAAATTTCTGCTATTCCTGAAAATGGTAATATCTGCTTATACAAAAAATCATACACTTCCAGACATTAATAAAATTTATGGAAAATTTTGAAATTCGTTATTGCAATTAATGTTTAAAACTACTCATCAAATATTTAACGAGTTTAATGACTAAAACTGGGATTCTTAAATCATAATTAATTTCTCATTCATGGTTCAAAGTTCTTAAAATTTACATTAATGACATAAATTAAATTTTTATCACATATCATAAAATTTTGGTGTACAGCCTTAAATTTATCTGTAGACAATAGTGTTTTAAAATCCAAACCAATATCAATAAAAAGGGGAATCTATCAAAGGGATTCGTTAAGCCCTGTTTGGTTTTGTTTATCTATTGATCCTTTATCTCACTTACTAAACAGTTCTGGATATGGTTCTAATATCAGAATTAACAATAGTAATCAAACTAAATTAAATCATCTATTATACACGGTTCATGGCCATTATCAAAATTTGAAATTTACAATTAACAACGGAGAAATTATTAAAAGTTAGGTAAAGGGGAATTTTACAAATATTTAGGCATACAACAATCAACACATATTGAACATACAATTGTTAAAACTAAATTGAGAGAACAGTTTTACACAAAAGTAAAATCAATATTAACATTCTGAATGGTAGCAATTTAATCAAAGCGGATAATACCTACGATGTACCCTTATTAGCATATTCTTTCGGAATGATAAAATGGACCAGATATTCAAAACATTAATATTAAAATCAGAAGCATTTTTACAAAATATAATAAAACATCATCGTAAATCTGCGGTAGAAAGAGTTATTTTATCTTAAGAAAATAGTTGAAGAGATCTATTAAACTTCGAAATTTTGCTTCACAATCAGATCTCCATATTAAAAAAACATTTTCGGGATAGAGTTCAAGATAACACTCTTTTTAAAGCGATTTCTTCATCTGATAAGAATTATACCCCTTCAAATTTAAGAAATTCTGTAGTTTCTAATCCATCGAAAATTGATGTTATTGATATAGTCACAAATATAAAAGGTGGCGGGTTTGTGAAAAATACTATTTGAAGTGTTTGCCTCTTCAGCATTTATTATTCATATATGCCCGGTTTCTGCATTTCACAAAAAAATATCAGTATTGCTACACATAATTAAAATCGTCGTCAAATTACGTCGATGGGCAGTACGAAAGTGATCGACGCGATTTTGATATTTTTCGATTTTTTCAACGTGTACAAAATCAAACTGAAACTTTTTCAGGATTTGTGCAATTAATTAGTCCGGAAACGCAAATTTATTAATGCACGATACGAATTTAAATATCGAGTATTAAAACACAGTTTGGCAATTAATGGAGAAGGCTTTGAATATTTATTACATCAGAGCATTTAAATTTTTTAGCTTTAGTTTGTTAAACTGCTCTTTTAAAAGTTGATTTTAGAGATGTGATATTATTTCATGTTTTAAGATTTTAGTTGAGTTTTTCCCTCAATTTTTTTCTAGTTTAAAGCTTGATTAAATTGTCACTATTTTAAAGTCGTAATCGGAAACGTCATTTCCTTGTACTGAGTCATTTGATGTAGTCTTATATCGTAAGAGTTGCAGATTAACTACTCTCTTCTTGTGTGTGTGTTCTTTTTTGTTATTTAAAAACAATTATAAAATCGAAAGTTGTAGGAAATGAGTAAGTTGTAACAAAATATTGATTATTGACGTATATATCTTTACCAATTTTAGTCACGAGTTGTTTTATTTTCCTTTCCGGTTAGAGGCAGAGGTTTAATTTTGTTTTTACCAACATTTTTGAGTGAAGATAATGTAGTAACCAGGAACCTGCAGGTATTGTTTTGATTCGATTTGTGTTTTGTTTTTGTTTTAAAATAAGTTCTGTTGACGTGTAGTAGACCCATCAGAGATTTCCGTGCGAAGATAAAGCGAGTGAGAGTTGAAGTTTTGCAATAGACATAAATATGTATGGTCATGTATACGTATATAAAGAGCAATTTATCATAGTATCAGCAACGGCGAGTAAAATATAGCTTAGTGTCACCAAAAATTTACATTTGGATATTGTGATAAAGTGTTATTTCAGTATATGATCGGAATTTCATAGATGTCGTGAGGGCAGTGTTTTTATTTTTTTGTGGTAATTCATTTCACTTGACAGTAGAGACGGTAGTTGGCTTTCTTAAATTTTAAATAAAGTTACTAGAATATATGTGATGGAAGTTGAGCTTTGGTTTTAGAACTAAAACTATATAAGCTTTATAGAGACTTGGTTGGAAATTTATAACGAAAGCTGTAAGCGCATAAATATCCATCTCCATAAAGTATTAAATAAGTAGTGACTTGTTGAGGTAAAGTTTAAGTGTGAAAAAAATTAAATACAATAACTCTCTTTTTGAATATTTAATTTCAGATCATCGTATTCGTTTGAGTGGAAGTTCATTCATTTCATCTTGGTTGTATTTCTGTATAAATCTTTACAAATCATTTTCCTTGTAAAGTATTAAAAAAGTTTTAAAATGGCGAACAGAACAACAAAAATATATTCTTTAGGAATGTTTAAAATTACTTATAATCCGGCGGAAGCCCCAAGCTCTTGTCAACATATTAAGAGAGGAACTTGACCGATTCTTTACTGCTCTGACAATTCAGTTTATTAAACATAAAATAATGTTGAAAGAAAATGTCAAGTCTGGTAACGAGATTTTTTATGTAAAAACTGGATTGTAAATAAAATTCGATTCAAAGAGCAGTAAACTTCATATTTAAAAATAATGAAATAAAATGGCTTAAAAGGTTCTCTAAAAGGAATTAAACACTCTCTCAACCTATTTCAAAGCCTTCCGGTCATAATTTTCCGTTTAGAGAAATTCTCGAGCATGAACAAATTTGCATTTTATATTGAATTTTCATCTGAGCTGGATTTTGCCAATACCTTTGTATTTACATGGTCGATTGACTAAAATTGAGAGGCCGTTTTCAATTTTAAAATCCGCATTAATTGCACTATCATTCTCTACATCGTAAACAAGTTTAAAAATTTCATTCGCTATAATAAATTAATAAATAAAACGTGAATTTAAAAGTAAAAATTTTAAAAATCAGAAATAATGAATACGTATATGCAATGTAAAAAAGTAGAAACACAGGAATTATTTCTAATTAATTGGAAGTTTATTTCAATAATAGATTGCGTCAAATATGTTTTAAAAACATTAAATATGAAGCAATTTTACATGTTTGTCAAAGCAAAGTCGGCGGGTAGTCTGTGCCCTCTCCAAGTCTTAATTAATTTTTAATTGGTGTCCTACGGGTAAATGCTCAAGTGCTACCCTTGTTTTATAATACCGCCCCCTTTTATACGAAGCGGCACTTTAATTAACGATGCTGCTTAATTATTACATGACAGAACTTTTTGGCTACACGTTAATAAACATGAAAAGCCCAAATTATTTGATATTAAACAACGCATAATAGAAATGCAGTGAAATTCTTGCAAGCAGTAAGTAGTTTAGTTCCATAGGAAGTAATTACTCACTCAAAGTTCTTTGATATGTTTTTTAAAACAGACCTAAATTCCCCACAAAAAATTCCAGCTCTATACATCCTGTTCTACTTTTTAAAAAAAACAGAAACCTACCACCATCGACGCCATTATTAATATCTTTACTAGGCTGTCTTATCAATAATTCTGTCTCCTAAATTTATTGCCACTACTTTGTATACACTGGATTTGATTGCTTAATTAATCACACCCATATTTCAATTCTGTACAATGAAAAATACAAAATGCGCGGAATTTATCATTACCTTATATCGGAATTTAACTCATTATAACGATGATGTCTTAAAGTTTATTTATTATTTATTTTTTTACAGTGTGTTTTCGGAAGTTCATAAGTTATACGATTCACCTGATAATAAAGAATAATAAGTGGAAAATACATTCTTGATTAAGTGTCAACAAAAACTCTATCAGGTTACATTTAGTAAATAGTAGAGTATAAAATGTTATTTTTGCCCATGAAAAAAAAACGCTAAAATAATCTAGAAAATTAATTTAAATTGCTTTTTCAGACTTAGAACAAGCAAGAAATATATGTAAAACTATGAAATATATATGAATATATATAATTTCTGGTAAAAAAAATGGTAAAATAACTTTAAAAACTAGTTCCAGTCGCTATATCCAACCTAAAAACAAGCAAAAAATACATCTCGCAGGAAAAAATCATTTAACATAATAATAGATTATACCCAACTATAAATTTCTGAAAATTTTGTAAAAAATTTTAAAGAAAGTTATACCATAATTAAATTTTACAGTATCTTGTATATAACGTATAACAGAATATCACTCGTAAGTCAAATTAAAGATTTATTCAAGACCTGTGTCGTGTATTTCAAATAGAAGCCATTATTTCCAAATTATTTAGCTTAAAACTTTACATGGTATGTGAAATTTCTGCCAAATCTGACTTCTTTTTAACGGAAAAATATATTATTCTCGAACAAATACTTTTAGCGCATGAGCATTACCGAGGAGCGCTATTGATCTCGTCCATGTCACTCGCTCGCTCGCTCACCCTCTAGGACATCAAGTCGATAGCGTGAGAACGCTTTGACCTGTCGAGTTCAAATTTTGTGTGCGGATTCTTTGTCAGATTCGTAGATCTAAGTTCGTTAATGGGCAATATAACTCTAAGGGTTGTGGGGGGCGCACAGCCCCCTTCATTATTAATTAAGATAATACGATGAAATTTTGTCAGTTTGTCACAAACATCGAATGGAGGCAAACAAAAGAAAGAAAATCAAAATCGGTCACTTAGCGCCTGAGTTATTAG
>QDEB01051164.1:0-10158 GCA_004193795.1 Asbolus verrucosus | reverse complement strand
TATTAGTGTTACAGCAGTCAATATGGGCGAAAGTTGCCAGATAGCAGAAATTGCTTTGTTTCAAGTTCGCAATTTTGGATAATATGAAAACGATACAATATTGCGATATCCATTAGTTAAAATGTTCGTTTCTTTGAAAAAACCCAAAAATGAAGCGGTGTGAAAGGTTGCGCAATTTTCTCTTACTTAACCGGATCTCCAACACAATAGTAACCGAGATAACCGCAATGGTACGGTAATTGTCGGACTGACGACAAATTAGTGGAAGAAGCATTTGGGCCCGAGTCTGATTGCGTCATTTGTATGCCGTTAGCAGCACCTTCACAATTTTATCGGTCAATAAAAAGTCCTTTCTTAACGTCCACGCAATCAGCCGGCGTTTTCTCAACACTGCTGTCTTTCTGGTTCCATGAAGTAAATCCACAGAATAACAATTGGGGCCACCCGTAAACACCAAAATCCCTACTCGAAGCATTATTCCTTGTATCCTCACTTTTTTTAGGGCTGTATCCCTCCATGATTGTCACTTTTCAAGCAGGCTAACCCATAATTTAGATAAACGACGCGGCGTAATCCCCGTGTAAGGCAGGTTTTTGTTTGGGGTGTTTGTGAGTGCCGTTTAAGTCAGCATCTTCATTCGATTAAGAAATCGAGAGGGGGAGCTTTCACTCCAAAGTTCTAAATTTAAACTCTAAGATCACGAGTGCGTCAGCAGGATCAGTGGCCTATTGTTTACTCGAAGGCGATCTCAATACCGCTGGATCCCTACAGTGTGTTTTCCTTTAACACATATGCGGACAGTGGTAAGCTCACAGAAGCGAGCAAAAGGATAACGACCAAGTAAAACGCATATCCATCCATCAAGTTGACGTAGTAGACGGTGGTGGTGCCGCATAGTCCTGAATACGTCAGGCACACCCTCCTCTATTATCCTGACGGTCGTCACATTCAACGAACCCATTTGCATTGCCCACCTTGGCTGCCCGAAATAAACTCGGCCTTTTGCGTTGTTATGTAGGTGATATGAACACGTATAAAGAGTGGCGGTTTTATTGTGTCTCCGATAACGACAGAATGGCCGCCGTACCTATGAGCTTCTAATTGAGTGTTTTACCCCGAAAAAGTTGGTGAAATTTTATCCAGATCGAACATGTTGATAAATTGACTTTGACGTTAACCGAGGCCTGGAACGCTATATTTAAAAGCTGATTTCTGTACGCCAAAGAATAGAGCTGGATACCAATTCACAAAAAATTATTGTAAAACAAAATGAGATGTTTTCATGAATATTCTATTAAAACATCAATCATATCGTTTATTATCTATCCGCATCGAAGTGGTTTTCTTAATAGACTATTTGATCGACTATATATGATTTATTAAATTTTGCTACAGACTTAACATTTCCCTTTTGAAGTTACAGTGCAATTTTCCGTAGTGTTGTCTGATTCGAATTTTTACGGTCAGCGATAAAGAACGTGTTCTGTTAAAATGAAATCAATCGTCTATTGTACGAGACTTCATTTGCTGAGTCTTTGTTGTGAAGCGTTTTAATCTCTAACGTTTCAAGATAATTTTGTTAAATAATCCAGCGTTTAGTTCAATTACGTAGGTAATATGACGTCTGGCAACCCCTATTAATGTTTTTCAACTAGCTGAAAAACCGTGCTTTTGGGTATTAGCAGTAGCGCCATCTCCCTCAAACTAAATAGAAGTTTCTTCATAAGCACCGCGCAAATTGCGCAAAGAACATTTCCAGGAACCTTAATAATCTGACAATTTAATAAGTTGTCAGTTAATATCCGAGGTTATCAAAACAAAAATGAAATAAAGTCCATTACGTTCTGCTTCAAGTAAAAAAACCCTGAAGGAACTAATTTGGACGTTCTGATATAGCGGCGAGCTTGCGATAAAAATTCTTTTTTTATTTACCTTCGCTCAGCAGAAGTAACAAATAGCTACAAGAGACTCATCAGTTTTTCGTAAGTAAAGAAGGGGTTCGATGGAATTAAACAGTTGCCAACGGTTATTCCTTTTCAGTTGAAAAGTCGCAAACTTTTACGGGTAAAGAAAGCACTTCAGGAAACCGAATCAAACAGTCTGTTCGCATTATAGAACAAACAAGTACAATAAATATCTCCGGAGATCCCGACCTCTCTCGGGTCTCATGAACTCCCTTACCTTGGTAAATTTGAAGTCCACGACGGTTATTATCCGTGAGAGTACAAGGATTCCGTTTGCTGTATGAAGGATTGCAGCAAGTTTTTCCAGGTGCCCGTTTAAAACATGCCGGCTTAACAAACGAACGACGACGAACTTCAAGACAAACATCAACCTCTATAAATCATAAGGACTTACTGTGGTTACAAATTGAAACGCATTTGTGCAAGAAATCCACCGCCATATTTGTTTTTTAGTCGTCGTGCAAAGCACCACCATACGACATGTCAAGAAAATGTACCGACTTTTCCTACATTTGCAATAAATATATCAAGAGAAGTGGATATTCTGTTCTTTTATATCTTCCTTGTCGTATAAAATCGTTGTTATTTATTGTGGAAAAAACGGAGAAATTGTGTATTATAAAAGTGTGAAGCGTGACCTGGTGGCTGGCGTCGATCGCGTTTATTTCGCAAGGATGGTTGTTACGCCCCATTTTCAGTCATAACTGCAATATGTCACAGGAGACATGGTCATTATTCAAAAATGTGTTATCATCAACGCACATGCAGCATTTAACCATGAAATCTGTTTAGCTGAAAGGACAATTTCAGTGAGCCGCTTTGTAGGAATGCTTTTGTAACTTTTAAAATGCCCACAAACGTTGGATAATCCGTGAAAAAAAAACATCATTGAGTGATGTCAAACAGCAGTTTTGCGAAAAGTTAACAATAAAACTGTTTAGAGACTTTTATTTTTGGCATGGGCTGCAATAAATAAATCGGCGAAAAGAAGTCAGGATGTCAGCTTGGTTAGCATAATAACATCATAGAGGCCGTCTGTAATCGAAGGATTAGTTAAAAGAAATTGAGAAAGTGAAAGATATTACGGACGCAAAACTAATTCTCATTAATTGTAAAGAATGAAAAGTGGTCGCACAAAATGAAAGTTGATGGTATGGAAAAGGGCANNTCCATTAAATTACACAGGGACAGCGCAGGGTTGTATCATAGGGCATCATCGATTCGCTTTGATTAATTCTAAACCTGTAAAACCCTTTCGGAACTGAAAAGCCGGTATTTGGAGTAATCTCAGCAAACGTACACGTGTTTGTTCTTAATATACGAGCGTAGAGGCAGTGGCTTTGAATCTTGCACCTTTCTGCCTTGTGCCAGAATGTCTAACACCTCTTGAAAGCGGTGCTTAATGCAGCGATGGTGAATCTAGGATTTCACTCAGACAAAGCGTTGCCTATTGCATTCAGTTGCATGACATTTTTTGGACGACTTTAATGGATTAAACTTCAAGAGGCGTCACGAAATTTCCCAGTGCGGTAATGGCGATGAAGGTGCTTAATTAAAATATTTAAGCATGGCGCGATGGGTGCAACGTTAACACTTCTGAGGGAATTACGCGAAGTAGATCCCTAATTGCAATTTGTGTGCAGTCTACTGTAAACAGGAATCAACGCTCCCTAAATTATGCATCGCTTTTGTTGCTTGGAGTAATTCCGTATTTCGCGGAATATCGCCCATAGGTACCTCCTTATTAAATAAGTAAACAAAATCTGAGAGAGGGTAAATATTCGCTTATTATTGGATAAAATTTCATGTGGAATGCAATTTCAACTTTCCTAGGGCGTCGTAAAAGGATAATACTTTTTATCGAGTCACACAGATAGTGTAGCTATAATGCAGTTTTATGACGTAGTTTATATTGATTGTTTGAGCAAAATGTACGTACTCCTATGATGCAGTTTACGAGGTTAATTATGTTCGAAAATGATTTTTCATGGTGCATTTTAATGTCTGCGGAGGAGTATTTTACAATTTTTGCTGCACCAAAACAAAATCATTTATGTTGTTTGCAACATCTGCAGAATTCGAACTGCAATATGTCATCCTTTGTTCGATGGCACTATTGAAAATGTTGTCACTTGTGCAGTACTACAATTAAATTATTGGAAAACAGTCAAATTTCAGGAAAAATCAAACATTTACCACGTGATGTGAGTTGACAGAAGCCTCGTAACATAGATTAAAGGCTAGTTCACTTTACCTCAAAGCTAATTAGTCCGCTGTGATCCTGATCCAGAGTATTGAACACGTAATGAGCATATTGGCTGGTGTTGGCTGAAAAAAAAAGACAATCATCAGTGGCTGAAAAACAAATATTTTTTTGCTTTCGTGTACATTCTTGAAACGCAAAAAACGATATGGATCAATTAGATTGATTGGTCTCGTGCACAAACAGAATAATGGATTGCGGCTTAATTAATGAAAGTTTTCGCAAACAATAATTGCTCGAAAGCCCCCCGACATATATCATTTATTATTTGAATAGGTGGGTAACGTACGGTCCAGGAATAGAAGCGCTTAAATTTTCATTATTTGAATATTCTCCGAACGAGGACTCTAATGTAGTTGAGGACGCTCCGACCATTGTACTTTGTAATTCGAAGATAACTGGCTTCAAATGTAGTATAAATCACTTATGTAGGGACAAATTATGTAAAATTTAATGCTTTCGGAGGAGGAGATAGACTGCTTGTTGAATATTTCATTTTTAGGACATAATTAAGAACGTTACGGTAATATCCTTGATAATGGTTATTAATTTGGTACCAGATGCCTTCAATTTTGGGATTAATAGCAGACTATTCGAACAGATTACAACAATCTGGTGGCAGCAACGTGCCTGCAACTCGTCTAAATCATGGGTACGACAGGGATTTATTTTTAATATACCTTCACTTTATCGTGCTTTTCTTACATTGTTTTCTTTTTGTCATAAGTTGATTCATTTCTGTTTTTGTGGATAAATACACAGCTTCGCTAAAATAAGCAAATTATACTCATACGGTTGAAAAAAGTGGCCGTAGAAATCTCGCCATAAATGTAGATACAGCTACAACTAAATAAATCGCTGCTGCCAGATGGTTTATTATGGCCTTGTAGTTTGGCGACATAAAATTGTGTCTTCCTGCGACGTGGGCTGGGAAAATACAAAGAGATTAATTCGCTCTGGTTTCACCGTACTCGTTCGTAGTCCTTTAAGCTCTTATCCAGAATATTAATTATCTCCCAAGTTCCAAATTTTTGAAGGCGTAGATTTCGTTTATGAAAATTACAGTTAGGTTTTTATATCATAGATGAAATTTATATTTTAATTAATAATTCCAATGTAATTTTACTAAAAATTGGAACGTTTGTGGTGTGGTTATAAAAATTAGTGAAGCAATGGAAAAGATTGTTGAAATGAAAATGATAACTTAAGATATGAATTAAAGTTAACGAAAAAGTAGTATACTTATGAAAATTCCGTCATAAATGCAGGAAAACATGACAAATAGAANNTAAACTCAGTGGATCTTTGATTTTTGTGGATCTTTGAAATTGATTTAATTTATTTGATATAGGTAAGTTTTGTAACACGTAAAGCAGGGTCGTGACTATTTGGTTGCCTATATGTTAAAATGCAAGGGGCAGATTACAAATCTGCACTAGGGTTGGAGCAGTTAAAAAATCCGCTAGTCCCTAGTCCGCTAGATGGCAGCATGTGGGCCTCAAGTCACTTCTTAAAATTTTGAAAGCTAATAACTCAGGCGCTAAATAATCGATTTTGATTTTTTTCTCTTATGTGCCTCAATTCGATGTTTGTGACAAATTGACAAAATTTCATCGTGTTATCTTAATTGGGGGGCTGTGCGCCCCCCACAACCCTTTGAGCTATATTGTCCATTAACGAATTTAGATTTACGAATTTGACAAAGANNGGACAAGATTAGTAGCGCTCCTTGCTAATGCTCGTGCGCTAAATATTCACTAAAGTACGTAATGTAATGTTTTATAGTTAAGTTAATTATTCGACTTAGGTTTATGAGGAGGGGGATAGATTAAAATTCATTATTTATAGAGTGAGCCAATAATTCCGTCGATTAGTTGCAGTGATTATCACAGAGTGCGATAGATATGATTCACTCTCCAAATTCATACGGAAACATCCCCTTTATTTCTCATCCATCCACGAAGGATATCATTAAAAGATTTTAGTTTCCTTGTAACCTGAATCACTTGAGGCAATATAATCCAACAACCCAACTCTCGTTTGTCACGTCGTTTGAAAGAGAACTAAGTACATAAATAATTAAAAATAGTGAACAATGACACATCTCACAAAGTTAACTTTTAGTAAAAAAAGAACTCCATTAAAGATTTAAAATGCCCTTCCGACCTTTACGATGACAGGACTTTTTTTATTAACTAACTCAAAACTTTGGTGTCACATCTAAATTACAAAATTAAGTAAAAGTTAAAAATCAGCTTGTTTAAAAGTATTACACGTCGTAATTTTTTTATTCTAACTGAAATAGCCATCATCACCATATTTGTGTAATTTAGATCAAGTAATAAATAACAATTAAACGTTAGTATGAATTTATTATTCTACATTAAGAATAGAATAAAATTATCTGGGTGCTTTTTCATGGTCGTTTTATTTTCAACCATTTTTTTAACAAAGCTGTACACATTACACACGCCAAACCACATAAATAACTATTCTAAAAATAATAGTACAAGGGGTTGTTCTCGGAAAAATGCTGTGCTCGCATGAAAAAGTTGATATGCCAATGAAAATATTACTGCGGCGAAACTAAACACACTCGACTTGCGATGACTTTTTTTTTATTTTGTGCTAATTTTCGCGTGATTATTACATTTTTCGTTACGAGGCAGCTTTTTTATTGCAAAAGGCTTCATTCGAAGTGAGTTGTTGATGAGAAGCTATTTAAATTGTGTATTAACGTAAAATGTTTATTTGTGAGTTATGAAAAGAAGTCTGAAACTGGAAGAAACAGATGTTAATGCATAAAAAGCCGAATCTTATTATTTGGAAACGATCTACTTCACGAAAATATTTTTTTAATATTCTTAACCCAATTTACTCATAAATATTTATGAGAAATTAAGTATTTTTAGAGAGATTTTAATTTGCTTTTGATATCTAAAATTTACACCATCTGACAAGTATTTACATTATTTCTGAATAACATCTGTTACACTTTCAGTTTGAAATAAGAAAACAATTACAATACTTTGTAATTAAAAAAAAATCTTTTAGCTACAAATACAATGACTGATCCGTTTTGGGTTCTGCAATAATTTTTAGGGAATATCGTTAAAAAAAAATTCAACTACAGGAGATATCACAGAACCAAAACCGCAAAGGAGTGTAATTTGCATTGTAACCATGTATAACCTTAACAGAGTTCGCATTTTCGCAAGCTTAGGTTGTTAATTTAAAACACTCTTTCAAGGTTATTTTTGTCATCATTGTCAATCGACAACCGGTTGAGTTTACATTACACTACAAATTGATATTATTTATTTGAACTGGGCTTTAAACATTTAGTGAGCTTACACAAATGTTTTTTCTTTGCTTTGTAAATACAGCTTGACTCGTGACTATATTCATATTCCAGATAAACATCTCTGTGGATCTGTGTTGCGTTAAATTTGCTACCAGACAATAATCAGATAATAAATGCCATTACTTGAGAAGGGTTATATGAAAAACTTGAAAGATAACCTAGAACTTTATCCCACAATTAAACAATCTTTATCTCACAATTAAACAATAATCGAGTTTTATTTTTAATTAGTATTCTCCTGTTTCAACTAGTAATAAAATTAATTCGGTGGATATTTGTATTTATTTACTACACATTTGATCATTTTATTTCGAATAATCAGGTATGAAACTGGAGTATTTTGAGAATTCACACCTCTTGAGTGTACTATATTTATATACGCGCTTAAAATGTTTGTTTTTGAATACCTTTACTAAATTTTAATTCTTAAGCTCAAACCATGAGAAAGATTTTTCAACAGTAACAAAAAGTTTCCATTACTGGTAAAACTAATAAATAGAATTTTTTTCGGTGTCTAATTGTTTGTTTGGTGTACGTGTCTTGAACGTTTATTTTTATATTTTTTGTAAGTCGAAATCCGTTAAAGTGGATCTTTAACTTTGCTGTATTATACATGTTATTTTGCAATTAAAATTTCGGATAAAAATGTTACTGAAGTATTAATTACCCATTTATTTAGCACATTGTTGTGTTAACAAAACTCTTTGTGTATGTAATCCGAACAGCATTTTTCTGGTGGCCTGATATCAAGAGAGTTGTCGCAGATAGACAAAATAATTCTTATTAAAGTTATTTTTTCAGTAGGCCATAAACAAACTAAATAAATCGAACTCTACTAAAGTATTGCCCAGTATAGATGGGAAAATGGAAGAAATTATTACAAATAATTATGATGAATTATGTGTCAGTCTGTTAATCTAATAAAAATTAACATGCAATATTCGGCCAAGTTTCATTTTATATGAATATCTTTTTTTTTTAATTATTGAGAATTTCAGCTAGTTTGTCTCCCGTCACGAACGGGTAGTTGTAAGCGAAAGAATAGTTTGTTTTGTTGTTTATGTTAGTGGTGACCTCTACTGTTGATACCGTTCAACTACTTGCACATTTTGCATTGCGTGGCACAGCACGAAAACGTTGTCAGCTGATTTAATTTTGATTATTAATTTTATTATTATTTTATATTTATTATTAGTATTATTTTATTATTAATTTTGTTTAAAAAGTTCTAAAAAATAAACATTTATTTTTTATATGTAGAGAGGCAGATAAAAAAATAAATACAGTCTCATTATTTTTCTCTCAGAACAATAAATTATTTGGTAATATTTTGTAAACTGAACAAGTTGACAGTCAACTTCGAAATCATGANNCCGATAATACGAGTGCGTCACTATTAGGTGCAGATTTTGCGCTCACATTCACTGACGATTTCAGCGATACATATACTTCAAAGCCCCTGATGCTTCTACTTCCAGATTGTTTTGAAGAAACAAGTTCACCCACTTCTGAGAAATAATATTGCGTATGGTAAAACGGCATAAATGTTAAATATCCAGATTCTTACATTTCCATATTTAATAACTTCCTGTTTGATTTAAATATTTACAGTTAATTTTTATATTCAAAAAGGCAATTATCAATAAAGTTGCGAGGAGAAATTGTTGCAGAAACGTTTTTCTTAGATGGAATTTATAATTCCAAGTCGCATATTGATATTAACTGAAACAATTAAAAAATTCCGTAGTGGGCATTTAACACACTAATTAACTGTTCAACAAAAACCTAATAGTGATAAACACGGTAATTATCTGTAGTAAACAGATAAAAAGCAACATTTTTGATAAAATTTGAATTATATGAGTGATTAACTATGCACGTTACAATAATCATACATAATTTAGAGATGAATGGAAAATTCGTAATTCTAGCAATTAGAAATTTACGTTTTTTTTTTAATCAAATGTTAATAAAAACGTAAAGACATAAAAACCATTTAGAAAGACTTAACTCGACAGCTTAAGCCATTCATTTAGTCTTTGTTTTTAGTCTTCAACTGCTTTTAGTACATGTATATAATACAATATAATTATATAATAAGTAATCGTAATTTTTTATGATATACTTATTCTAATCCATATTTCTGGAGCTATGCAACATTTGATCACATTATCTCCAATAATAAAAGGCTTGAGTGTGTATACCATCCATATATTTTTAGCGCACGAGCATTAGCGAGAAGCACTATTGATCTTGTCCATGTGACTCGCTCGCTCGCTTCGCTCGCTGGTCCTCTAGGACATCACACCGATAGCGTGAGAATGGTTTGACCTATCGAGTTTAAATTTTGTGTACGGATTCTTTGTCAAATTCTTAGATCTAAGTTCGTTAATGGGCAATATAGCTCAAAGGGTTCATTATTAATTAAGCTAAAACGATGAAATTTTGTCAGTTTGTTACAAATATCGAATGGAGGCAAACAAAAGCAAAATCGATTACTTAGAGCCTGAGTTATTAGCTTTCAAAATTTTTAAAAAAGTGCAATACATCACGTCGATTACGTGAAA
>QDEB01050996.1:0-15409 GCA_004193795.1 Asbolus verrucosus | reverse complement strand
TTATGGCGGCCAGTATATATTTTATAAGAATAGCTCTGATGTTTTGAATATCTGTCTTGGTCCATTTATTATTGTTATAATTATTATTAACTGAATTGCGAAAAAAAGCTATTTTCTTTGGATCGTTTGATAACTAAATATATTCGGAACTATAAAATTAATAAGATCGTGCTTGATATACCTGAAATTTAAGAGAAAATGTTAAAAGTTAATAAGATTATTCTATATAACATAATTATTGCCGATGTGGTTTCGTCATTATATTCCATTTATAGCAACTGATTATAAGTATCCATATAATGTGAATACCATAATAATTATAAAATTATCTAATTATAAAAATTAAAGTCTAAGTAATTAAAGTGCTATTTTATAATTTTTGTGGAATGAATTATTGTAATAAGTTAGCTGTAAGTATTTTATTAAAAAATGCTGAAAAACAGAGCAATGTTTAGCGAATGGTTCGACAGTTAAAAAAACTATATTTTGAAGCTCATTTTTAAAAAATCCATGAAGTGGATACATCATGCTCTCGCCTGATCGTGTATGTATTAAACATCTTTCTGGGCACAGATTTTAATTTTTTGTATGAATATAAAGTTCATACATTCGAAGACGTGTTTAGTTTTTTAATAATAAGTAACAGTAAACTAAATGACATGAAGAATTTTTTTCATTATATATATTTTTAGTCTGACTTCAACTTTATTCTGTAATTAACAGTTTTACTTTTTTCTTATTACTGAAACCTACTATATACTTACTTTAGATTTTGAAAAGTTATACAGATACCTATATATTTTCTTCTGAAAAAATTTTAAATTGAATATATCGTCTTAAAAAATTCTTAAAATTCTTGGGATATTGCTTTCAGGAATTAAGAAGAGAAATGTTTCATTAACAAATGCTCTGGACAGAAAAATTTTGGTAGTATCCAATATTTTTTTATTGAAATGTTTTATGCTTTTTTTTCTCTATTTATTATTATTTTTTAATGTGTTAAATTCAAAATCATGATCCACTATTTATTAATAAATGTACTAGCTTACATTATTTAGTTAGTAAAAACCACATGATTTTTAAAAACATTGGAAAAAACAAATTAAAAAATAAATGTTGATATTAAAAATTTCAAGGATCATCTATAAGTATTTGAAATATTAAAATTATAAAATCAATATGGAAGTAAAGTATGAATTGCATATTTGTAATAACAACAATAGTAATTATTTATTGCGCCATAGATTCGTTTTCAATGATACCAACATGCACAATGCTTTATCTATTTATAATACGAATACGAACGCTATAAAGAATAATTCATGACAGTTCCTCGTTTTATAAAATATTCACGTTACAAATTTCAAATTAAAACAAATGTACATTTCAGTCTGAACATTATAAAATTGTAAATTCGATTTGATTCATCGTTGCTGAGCATCTGTCATGTACCAAATATTTTTTGTGGCGTATTATATATTAAAAAAGAACCTTGTCGGCAAAATGTAAAATTATTTCTCTTCTGCAAGATTTCCATATCAATTTGTATGTTTCAGCCATATCAAATGAAATTAATGGATCGTAATTGTATAATCAATTAAATCGTATAATTCATAGCATACAGTCTATGGGAATGGTCATTATTTACAGCTCCTCATTTTACTTTCATCTTGTCCTTTGGCGGGAAATCTTCAGTAAAACAAGCAGCAACTTAATTATTCATTCAAATTTTTTTCTGCAATCATAAAATTAACTTAGTCTGTGTGTTTTTTTTCTTGTATTTTATCTCAGCTTTTTTTAAAGTTAGAAAGCACTGAGGCGTATTTTATTTTATACACTTCAAGTGTTTATTGTTTCTTGTCAAGTTGCTAAACAAAGCGAATAGAAATAATGTGACTAACTGTAATTATTTTGACTAAGTTCCAGGAATAAAAATAATCATTTTTGACCATTTAGTCATGATGATGCTCCATATATGAGAGTGTGGAGGAAGTGCGGTCAAGCTTTTTTTTACAGACAAAGCCTGGAACTCCATTGATGAATCAACATCTAGCATAACATTATGATTCAACATCAGTAAAGTAAATGTAATTTAACCTACTTGCTGTCTAACAAGCTACCGATTTATGAACATATCCACATCAGGCTTAATTTTTATGTCGTAGGTTTTAGTGTAATCTGAAATTAAGTAGTAATGCGCATAAATCACCATGATAAATTGGTACTCACTACAATGATCACTAATCGGAGAACCGATTGAATATGGTAATTTAATGAGATCATGTATTTGCATGTAGGTTTAAGGTAGCACCTTAATTATTCGTAATTAATTGGAATTTTTAATTATAACGAAATTTATTGCACTTTAAAAATCGACAATTAATATTCGAAAATTCACATTTAAATAAATCAAGCACCAAAAAAATCGAATTAAAATAAAATATCCATCAAAACAGAAGAAGTGGCGATTGCTGTGATAATTAGTTTCGTGTACTTAAGTGTTAATGGTAGCGTTCGATGTGATAAATTTTATTTGTGGGGTTAAAGACATATCAACAGGAATAATTAATATTAAAATATTTTCATTCATAAAAATATGTTTATGAAAGTTTATATAACCAAAGTAAATATAAAAGGTTTAATAAATGATAAAGTTTCTTACAAACTTTGTTTACTGAAAGGTCAATGTCAAATTAATTACTGGATTTCATTATACAAAATCAGTTTTGAATGAAAACGAAAATATCAAGATCTCGTCATTTCGAACTAATAAAATGGTAAAATCAAACGTATCATTTCTAGACTACATGAACTTTTGACTTGTAGCAATAATAATTTCTATTATCAAAGAAACAAAATACAAAAGGTCATCATAATATCTCCTTTTCAGTACCAATCAATCAACACATAAACAATTTTCCATTGATCAACAAATCATGTGTGAAATTTTGCAGCTTCAGTAACACACCTAAGCTTTTTTGAAGCTGCATAAAAATTGATCTAGTTTTTAGAACATACAATGACGTTATTGTAATTTATGTTTCTGGTGTTGTTGCTATAAAAGCATGTTTAATCATCGATTAAGTATGCTTTTAAATGTTGTAATTATATGTTTTGCAAAATAGCAATGTACTAGCTAGACATCAGCTGATTATCTGGCGCCTTGCACGCGGAAAAGAGACAAACCAAAGCGGGACGGCTTCTTTGCGTGTATAGATTACATATTGTTGGAGTCTTTTGCATATGTTACCCTTATAATTTGTTGATTTCTCATTAAATTATATTCTTTAGACAGGCAATGTGTATAATTGCTGCACTCACTGAAGGCGTGAAGAATTTTTTCTCCTTTCGGCACTTTTTTCAATGTCTGTTGCAGTAACCATTCACTTGTATATGCAGCTACCTGTATAAAAGTAAGATTATTTTATTTGTTACAATTAGTCGTGTAAATGTATTTCTTTTCAACGGAATAGCTTCTATCAAATTTCGATTTAGGCGACTACCTGAAAAGCATCTCTCAGTTTTTTAATTATTTTTCAGATTTCTCTAATTTTGTCAATATTTTTCTTTGTCGACAGTAAACATTGAACTGGATAACTAATTTTATAACTGGAAAACTAGACTTTAGAAACTGATTGAAGTATTAAAACTAATTCGAAGCTCTTCTTTTACTGAAGGATTAATGTGATACTAAAAATGATTCTAAAATGAATGTCTAAATAAGTTAAGAACATAGCAAAAATGGGATGTTGGAAGAAAATTGTAAAACAAGAGCAAAAATTGATAAAGTGGAAGAAGTTAACGTTCGAAGAATATGAAAACAGATAAGAAGGGGAGAACAGCAACTGTACTGAACTGTGGTGTATTAAAAGAAAAAAAAATGAATTACTACAAAACACCGAAAGAAATTAGAAAAGAAAAAGATCAGAAGTAAACTGGGTAGTAAAAAACTTTTGAAAGAGAATGGTAGTACGGATTCAAACGAGAACAAAATTACTTGAAAACATCAAAAAAGAAACGTGTGAATCATGTAATTACTAATCTGGCTGATATACGTTCAATTTAATTTAATTTCATTTTCATCTGATGCAATGACTTTTGAGTGAAATTTTATTTTATTTAAGCACTCACTTCATCTGTTCGTTGAAAAAAAGCAGACAGCTCCTGAGGTGCTTCTTTGACTTCGCCTTTGAAAGAGGTAGTTATTTGGTTTCCATCATAAATAGTAAATCTCTTACAAGTGACTTTCTTCTATTAGTTTCATTTGTGTTTTGTTACATGAAACATTTGTTGAAACATAATTTAGATATGCAACATTTGACGCAAAAATTGTACTTTTATAATAATACTTCAATTTTACGGACAAACATGAAACTTGAATTAAACTGAAGTTTATTCATGTAAACAAAGTTCTTGTTAAAAGTAACTTTTCCGCTATAAACTATTAAAAGCGTCGTTGAACGGAAATGAGGCTTACTTTCAAATAAACTTTGGCGAAGTTAGAGCTTAATTCTGTAGATGACATATACCAGAAACAGAAAAATGTACTTGAAAAGTAGGTTTTTTCAACTATTGCTGAGTAATTTAAGTCATTCATTTTAATTTCTATTTAGTCGTTAATGTTACTGTAAATCGGAGATAAGTGTTAACTAAAATTGCAGATAGATTGTTATGTTCCAAATTGGTGCCTTAAAATAATATTATTAATCAAATTTTTATATAGTCTTTTCTGTAAAAAATGCCAGAAATTCAAATAATTTTGGTCAAAATTAAATAATTTTATAACAAAAAAAAATGTAGGTACTTATGGAGTATACTAAAATTTATTTAAAAAAGACCTTACCTCGAAAACTATTCGTTTGGCTGCTTGATTGTTTAGGAATTTTCTTTTCTTTGATAAACAGGAAGTGTGGGTTATATATTACTACGAAAATACATAATCAATAGGGGAACATTCACAAAAGAGATAATTTTATTTTTCCGAGTCTGAATTCTATAACATAAAGCTTTGATTTTAAATTATTTTGCAGTATGTAATTTGCTTCAATGCAAACAATGAAGTTTTCGAGATAAGCGATACATTTTCCAAGATATGAGAACTTTATATAAAAATTCTGTTACACAAATGCATTAGCATGAATTATAACTTCATTGGGGTATATATTACTGTAACGAGTAATTGGATAAAACTGAACTGATCAATAAATTCTAGAATGCATTTTGCTCCAGTATCTCGCGTTCTATTTTCAGTTCTTTGCACTGTATTCAAGTTTGTTATCCGATTTTAGAGAAAAATTTTCACATAAACAATTCCTCTAATCAATATCATTAATTAATTAATTTATTCATATAAAATGGAATCTTTATTGTATTTATTTTAACGTGCACAAAGAGAAATTTTTATCACGAAACTAATAAAAAAAACTTCACTACACTTGGTCTAATGAGATTATTAAAATTCTTAACAAAAACATTTAAATGACTGGACTTTGCTTATTTGCTGATGCAGTAGGAAATTGATTCAACTATATATTGCTTGAATATTTTAATCCACCAATAATGCCGCAAACGTGAAGATAACTAACAATCATTACTTAGATCCTTTCCAAATACGACTATTATTAAGCTCATTATCTACAAACGCTGTTTGCTTGAGGATGAGTTTATTTAAACACAGGATGGGATCAAGACTTGTTGGCGAAAAATGTATAATGCTAAGTAAAAAGGGTCTTAAAATCAGTCTGTAACAGTGAATATTAATGATTTAGTTTTATAGCACTGCAGTATCAAAGTGATTAGGTAGAAAATTTTCTCTCTTCATAAATAAATTTGTAAAAAATCTTTGTTAATTGTAAAGACAAGATTTATACAAAAATCATAAAATAAATATTAGCGTACTAAAATTATTTGAACAGACTTTTTTGAAATTCATGGTATTTTATGTAATAAATGAAGTATGAGAACAAAAAATATCCGCTGAAGATTTTAAATGATTTATATTTATAGCAGCGTTCTCATTTGTATTACCACACGAGGATTAGTGAGAAGCGCTATAGTGTTTGATCATTTTTCGCTCAATCGCTCGGTCGCTTGTTCGTTCATTGTATCCGATATCGATAACTTGAGAATGCTTTGACCTATCGTGTTAAAATTTTTGTATACGGATGGTTCAATGGGCATTGTAGCTTCAAGGGTTATGGAGGCTGCATCGCCCACTTTATTAATTAAAGTAACACGATCAAATTTGGTCAGTTTAGATTGGCCAAAAGAAAAAAAAGTTCAAATTCGTTATTTCGTGCATGTGTTATTAGCTCTCAAAATTCTAAGAAAAAAAAATTCTTTCGTAAATGGTTTAAGATAACCAAATGTGTACTCCTTGCCTCATTCCAGAGGGGTAAAATGACATGAACATTGCACCTTGATAGGAGGTTAATATTTTGTACATTCAGGTATCTGAGGAAACTTGACCGACATAATTACCGAAATTTTTATATTTCCTAATAAAATCACAAATGATCCGAAGTTTTAGAATTAAGTTAAACTAAATACTATTGGATTTATTAAAATTTAAAATAAATAAATAAATTTAATACATTTGCACAAAGTTACGAAGTATCTCAGAATGTGCAAAGAATGCATTTATATGTGCACATGTTTCTGTCTTGTAGCTTACTTTGTTAGACGATGTGGAATGCGTGCAAAATAATGCGACTACGCTAATATTGGGTGCAGATTCTGCACCCAGATGAAATAAATAAATGATACATCAATTTTAAAGCTCCACATAAAACCAAGATCCACCGAGTTTAAAGATCCACACGATCCGACTTCCAGGCTTTTTTGCAAATAAAATAAGAATAATAAGCATAATGAAATTTATACGAGGTGTAACGAGAAACAATTTAAATTTTACTGAAGCTGCATATAAAAGCAAGCTTGAGTTTTATTGAATATGTTTGTCGCCACATTATGTTTCAAAAACTGTCTACAATTGACATAAATACGCTTATTGCTTTAACAATGTTTGCAAATGAGTAATAAAATGTAGCTTTATTAAATCCTTGAGGCAGCCTAAATGAGGATAGTTTTTTAAAGGTGTATTTATTCAGAGAGCAATTAACTGTCTATTGCTTTTCAACGTCCAATACATGGCTTGTGATTATTTCATCCCCGAAGTCGTAACAATAAAACTACAACCTACTGCTTTATACCTGCATATAAGCTGGCGCCAGTTCTAAATTACTTTAGAATTCATAGAAACTCGTCAAATTTTTGTCTTTTGTGTGTTAAAGTTAGTTGTCTGAGTTGTAAGGCAGATGTGCAGAGCAAAAGATGTGTGTTTTCCGAGATAATGGTGTTTTGCAAGTAAGCATATTTTTGTTTTCGTTTGACTCCAATATCAATAGAAGCGTAAATTTTCTAGAAAAATTTTAATGGTACTTATTACTTACAGTACTTATTAATAGTACACGTCACCATCACTAATCAGCTTATATGAACAAATATTATATAAATTACGATTCAATAATAACGACTATGTTTTAATGATTTAATGATTTTGTTTCTATCAAACCGTTACTACATGAAAGGAAATTCCTTGTTTTTCTGTTAAAGTATTTCGTTCCAAGTATCATGTAGGAAAGTGATTAAAATGATTGGTTGTACAAGTCATAGAGCGTCTCAGATTTCAATGCTGTTGTACAGATTTTGACGCTTATAGCTAGAATTATATATAACGAATTTGATAATGATGCCTTCATAAAACCAAACCTTTTTTTATCTCACTTTTTAATTACTATTAAGAAAAAAAGGAGTTTTCAAAATTACGTTTGTATTATATTTCTAAAACTTAATTTATTTCTTACGCAATGTATTCTTTTTATAATTATATTATTGGATATTATTTCTATAATATTCATAACAATAACTAGTAATGTTGCAATTATGATTTGTTATTCTACTTTCTTCTAAGAGTTTTTTATACGTTAAATAGATGTAACCGAGCCCGAACCTGCACGTGTTACAACATGTTAGGGCTCGGTTATTTCTATTAAAAAAAATGTATATGTTTTATATATAAAATTATTACATATAATAAAATGAATGAAAATTTCTTCCTATTCGGATTTTTTCTACTTAAGTTGTTTTTGCACTTGTTTTGTAATATTATAATTAAAATAAATTGCTGATGTTTAGTATATACTAATATGATCGGTGTTATATAGTGTAAAATATATTAAAAATGAATGTTTTAAAAACAGATTACCTTATCTGTGTTACACTGCTGATGGTTTTAATGAAAGTATAAATTATGGAAACTGGATTTTTTTGATCATATTTAAATAAACAAAATGTAGGTATCTTCATACACTCATTTTGTTGAACACATCCCTCTATTTGTCGTATAGGTTTAATTACATTGCAAAAATTCATTTCTGTATCATATATTTTTCACAGTAAAAATGCCAAAATTATGTTGACTTTTTTTTCATTTTTATTATTAAGCTGCATATTAAATTTTAGATTAGTTTAGTCTCAAATGAATTAAATGAGAGTTATTTCCTATTATTACATTGCCATTTTAAAATTAATTTCAGGATTATTTGGTAGTCGGTGTATTTTTTTTTGGTATTTTTTCTTCGTAAATCACAATTCTTTTACTTTTTCTTTAACTGATATATTTAAAATTAATCAGGTCAATAATCGAGAATTAATGAGTTGTTTTTGATAAATAATATAAAATTAATATAGTCTTAATTTGGTTGTGATGGTCTTAGTTAGAGCATTAGGTCAAAGTAAATAGTTATTATTGGGACATTACAGTTATTATGATTTCAAGTAAATTTTGATGTTGATGAGGGTTTTATAATAAAATTATGTTACCAATTACATTTTACGGCGGCCTGGTTTTATTACTGGAGCTTTCTTTAGTACACAATGCAACTTAGAACAATGAAAATAATTGTTCAGTATTCATTCAGGTATTTCGAATTTGTTTGTCCAGGAATTTTTCATTATTGTTAAAGTTGTAATTATTGAGGATATAATAAGGCGTGATGATGTACTTGAAACTAAGTTTCAAGATTCTAGAAGGCCCCCATTCTAATTAGAATTATAAGTATTACTACCCGCCTATTATTTTAAGTCATGTTGCATTACATCAATGAACGGAGGCTGAGAGGAGGCAAGAAAACGAAAATAAAAGACGCGTGAATACAGGGAACAAAACACCTGAAACGTTTTGAATGAGTGGTAAATTGAAGGACTGAGTACGAAAGGGATTTTGGTCTATTACTAATGTATAGAAGTGAGTCGCGTGACTTTGATTATGAATCGATCGAAAAGTTTACGAAGAGTTTACTCAGGTAATTTTGTCATGTAGAAAGAATGAATCCAGAAAGGCTGGTCAGACAAGAATAAAAGTGCGGTTGAGGGTTAAGGATAGAAGAACTTCACCAAAAGATTCACATTTCGACTTTTTAAGACCCTCTTAAGCAGTAATAACCAACAACGCAACTAATGACGAAGGGCTTGAAGGATAATTTACGGTACCTCCAAGTGTTTATTAGATGTTTGTTACCTGCCTTTCAGTACCGGAAATGGCTCTGAAGTTTAATCTTATCCTTCAACCCCTCTGTGATTAGCTGCATCACTGTCTAGCAGGCTCTTAAAAGGTCTATATTTAATGGTTGTTCTGGTTATACCGCGTCGAAGTAAGTTTTGCTGACGTTTCGTAAGACAAGCTACTTGCTTCCTTAGAGCGAATATGAAAATCAACAACGACCGCGGCACAACCCGGAAATATTCAGTCATCTACACAACGACCGTGAATCTCTAAATTCTGTAATACTCCAATCCAGCTATGGACGGAAGTGACTTTAAAGCAGAAGACGCAATAATCATAAAAATATTAGCTTTTGTCAAGTATTGTCTGTTAGTAGATATCAGAAATAAACATTTGTGTTGCACGAGTCAGGCAACCATGGGTCTTGTTGCAGGTACAAGATCTTTATTTTCTCTTCATTTCGGCAATCCATCGGTAAACAATATTTGACACAAGTTAAATTGTTGTGATTATTACCATACTATTTGAAAGATAGTTCAGCTGCTATAGCTGAGTTGTATTGACACCAACTTTTGGTGAGGTTATGAAAGTAGAATTTTGATTCTTATTAAGTATAAAATAGTGTCTAATATGTAAGACATAAAGAAAAAAATTTAAGAATCCAAAAATGGGATAAGCCCATCTATGATATTTAAGAAATTTTCATTTTTCAATTACATAAATTCGTATTAAATCAGAATTAATTGTTCCTATTTAGGCATTAGATATCTTAAGAATACAGACTTTTCAATGTTCGTAACCTGTCATTTTCAATTGTAAATATTTTGTCTATGGGGTTTCTTTTACTACAATAAGAATGGCGATGATTTGCTGAATTCATCAAGATTCGTCTGTTTTAGAAAAATATGTGCTTCACCCAATATATCATATCATATATATTCATATCCTCTTCAGAATTAGAAAAGCCGAGGACAATCAGTCGTCAGCCTCGTGCTTTTAGGTAAACTTGACAGACAGTGAACATTGTGGAAGTTGTTCCCCGATTGTCCTGTTGCAGATAATCAATTCTACTAGTATCCATAGTTACAAGTTTTTCAACGTCCTTGTTTAGAAAAGCATTTTTTGTTAGCAGATGTTATCAGGAAAATAACTGTCATCGCAGGTTTCTGTAGAATGTAATAATTAAAATGACTTGCCTGTGTGAAACGGAAAATGGCATGGCTGTAATTAAATCCAATTACAAGGATTGCAATTGAAGCAATTAAATGCGTACGAGGAAATTGATGTGTAAACAATTTAGGTCATGATGGAAGAGTCAAAATGCGATTTTTTTCCAATAAAGCCGTGCAAAAAATTCCAGAGAAAATAACTTCACATACATCTTCTTGTTTGCTGTAAATTTATTACTTCTCCGAGAACCACTTAACAGCTTATAGTTTTATTTGTATTTGTTCCTTTGAGCGTCCTCTGTACTTTATTTCAAAAAAGATGCCTGTTTACTACCGATTAGAAATAGGAAGCGCGCTTGCAACAGCAGTACTATTCTCATTTCTTCGAAAAATGTAATTGTTCTCTTGAAATTATTACAATTAATTCTAGTTATCGCACTGTTGAAACGCCTCTTTTCCAGTAGTACTTTTTCATTGGTTATTGCTGATAGGCGTTGGTGAAGTAAAATAAGAGTACTATATCAGTATGCGTTTACGGTCCGTAAAAACTTAATTCTCAGTTAACAGGACATTAGAGATTTTATCTCGAGCGTTGTTTTCTTATTGCATCTTTGTTTAGCTACAACTGAGGATGTGCTTTCGCAGCTATGTGTGCACATACTCGTACCGGCGCCAGCGTTAACTTCTTGCGGTAAAAAACAGTCATTTTTAATGATTACAGATTACATGATTTAATTGTCTAGTGGAGAAGGACGTTCGTGCTATTTTCAGCAATAGACACGCGTTCTTTTTCTTGAAAAATGTAACAAAATGTGCATCAAGCCAAAGAATATACCAGGGTGGATCTCGATGTTATCTACCTAATGATGAAACGAAAAGGCGACAATGTTTAAAAATAGTTGCATCATTTATATATATTCAAAGTTATGTCTATGGATTTTATATTTGTTGAAAAAGTGAGTGACACTTTACACTTGAACATCTTAAAGTATAACATTTTTACAAATGAGGGCAGAAGAATATTTTGGAATTCCAATGGTCATTTAATAACATTAAATATGTAGTTAATTATACAACAGTTATTGCCAAAAAGTTGATTTAAAGATCATTAATTATTAACTTACAAATTACAAAATTAAACTCATATATAAATATAAAATAATACATATAAATAAATTTATAAACAAAAATTATCAAGAAAATTGCAAATATAGGTATGATTATTTTACCATTCGGAATTTTACTTAGATTATAAAAATATAAAAATAGGTAGGGTATTTTATTTAAATTAAAAAAAAAATTATGTAGTTTCCTACTAAACCAGTAGTGATACTTAAATTACTTGATCCAATAATTTTTATTAATTGTATATGCTGTACGGTTTTTGGGCTTTACAAAAAATCTGTACTTACGTATTATCGGGATATGGTCAATGTTGGAACTTCTTCGTAACTGGGTGGAGAGTACACACAAAAATGAAACTTTTTCTAATGCTTATTGCAAAGGTTTGTGGCGTAGTTGGGACTAAATCTGTCTCATTCGTTTTTTAATAATCCATATAACCCTATCTTTTCTTGTTTTACATTTTGCCACTCATCGGTGAAACAATATGTGGTACAAACTTGCTATACAAATATTTTGTATTTTAAAAGTTATGCTAGCTTTTCTTTTGCATCAAGTAGTTTTTAACAGAAAATAAGAACAAGTAATGTGAAATTGAGATTTAAAAAAATCTCAAATTATAAATAATTCCTAACTCATGTTTAAGAATTCCGTGAATGAAAACCACAAAATTTTGGTAAATAATCAGCGCAACGTTATTTCTTATCCACATTTGCTTTAACCATAAGTTTATTGTAATTCGGTATGTTATTCATTCTGAGGGAGTGTCAAGTATGTGCCCATCAGTACTGTCAACACAACAGTTACGACTGCATCCAACTTTGAATAGGTAACAATAAGGAAGGTAACGAATGCGAATGTTGCCAAGTAACGGATAGTCATTTTTTTCAAAATGTATCGTTTGTGCTTTACTAGACGATCCACCGTTAGAAATAGATATATTTTGATAATTGATTTTTCTCCATGTCAAAAAATTGATGGTTCCCGAAGTTTTTTATCTTCTTTTTTTTTTGATCGATATCAGGAAATGAACATTTTGAAGTTTGTTGAAAAAGATAATTCACAAAACTTAAGCTAAATATATCAAAACAAGACAAATAATAGTAGACAAATAATGTCATTTTTACATTTTCCGTTAATGAATAGTTGTTTTATATTTTAACAGAAAGTTTTATTTGTACAGAAGAAAATATGAGAAGTGATTTGTGTAAGAATAATAAAAAAGTTATTTGTTGCAACATTTCTTATAGTGCTTGAACTTATCAATGAATATAATGGCTGCTGATAGTGGCAAATGAGGACAACATATTTTTGGGTTATAACAAGGTTTGTTTCAGATGTGGTTTTATTATTTCAGAAAGCAAGAACAACTTAGGTCTGTTTAAATGAGCCGACGCAACCATCATAAAACACAAGAATACAGACAACTTGACGTCAATGATAACTTAATATCATGATGTGAGAGATTGAAGATCATTTTTTATAAGCTTAAGAAATTAGTTTCGTCTATACAGAGTTGTTTATCGAAATGGGACAGCAGTTTTGCGTTAATGTAAGCAAAATTCCAAACCCAATAACATACTGAAAATATTTTAATCAAAACTATGAAATGAGACGAAATTATACCAAAAATTCGGAATGTGCTCAAAAACTTATTTTGTTTTTAAACATTATGTGCTTAAGATGGACATAAAAGCCAAGAAAAATGTGCACAAATATATTTTTTTAAATATAAGCATTTACGAGAAGTTCTATCTGTTTTTACGTAAAATATTTGCAGTAGGTATTCACTGCTTTGTTTCCTAGTATTTATTTTATAGATAAAGCAGCTTTTCAGTTCATGTTCACGATTGAGCAAGATTTAAAGAAGATTATTTCAGAATTAATCAGCAAGGTTTTGATGAATTACAAATAGAATATTCTTTGTTTTTTTGACAAAAATATATTTATTTATGGTTACAACTAAAATATTTTGTAGCATTCACAGTGTAATGACAAGAATTTTAGAACATTTTGCTTATAAGAGATTCAAAAAAGCTGTAGACATCTTTTGGAACAAATTAAATAGTGCTTTCTAATTTAACCGTAAAATAACTTTGGTGTACAGAAAAACCTTTATCCGAAAATTTGGTTAGTTCATGCATACAAATACGTTACAATTTTCTCAATTTATTAAGAAAATCTGTGAACATTTTATAAATAATATCTCTATGTACAGTAGATTATACTTCTTCCATCATTTTTTATTACAAGAGTTATAAAATGTGCAAAAAATATATCTAATAGAATTCAGTGTTAAGTATAAAACTGATTTTATTCAGTGAATAAAAATAAAGTCATTGTAGCATCGATGTTATACAGAATTTCTCATTTCGTAACTTTTTTTGTTTTACACTAAAAATATTTTTTAAAATCTGAATAAAAGTATTTTCTGGAGAGGTATCAAATAAAGTTGAAGTTAAACGTATTTTGACTAATCAATTCTTAACTGAATGAATTAAATGTTTATTCAGCTTAATTAGTCTTACAATTTCTTTTTAAGTTGGAAGGACAGGGATGTATCAAAATAAAAATGGATCTGCCGACAGCTTTTATAACATTTTGCACATAAATACCAAAAATTAGTTTACACATTAGGAAAAGAATACCTTTTATAAATGCTGTTCAGAAAAATGAACACTAATATGTCTTTAATTTTAATAGAATGTATGAAATCTTTTTCTTTAATTTCACATTTTTTAACTAAAATCGTATTTTAAAAACTTACTTGTCGTTTTTTCATACTGTACAAATTTCTTATACGTATGCGGTTTTTATTAATACTAACAATTATTTTTTTGAAATCATAAATTATTGGAGTGAATATTTTCGCTTTTATTCTTTGCATTTTAGTGTTACAGAAGTATATCTCATTTTAAATCTATAAATGATTTAGTTATGAACTGCACACATAAATTAATCAGAATGCAGTTTCACCCGGAAACTGATTTTATAACATTCAATTTAAACTTCTTAAGATATTTCAATAAAAAAATATGTTTTGATAAAAATTGTAAACTTATCTGTCAAATTCAATTAAGTTTCAGTTAATATAATTTATTTTAATTAGTTTTTCAGTCAAAGTACTCTAATTTGTAGATTCTACACATTTATTAAAAAAAAAATAGAATAGACGAAATTTCAAAATATGGCTGAAAAATGACAGCAGGTGGATCTAAGAAATGAAAATAATTGTTTTTTCTTTTAATAAATTTTAGAAGTATATGGAAATGCTGTTATTATTATTATTATTATTATTAATGGGCACTTCATTCTAACAGCAAATGGTATTTAATAATATTTTATTTAAAGTAAAAAAATTATGAACGGAACTTGTATAATAATCAGAGATGGTGGTTCTATGTGTGTTCTTTGTAGGAAGAAAATAGAAAGCGTTTTAATCAAAATTAAAATGTTTCAAATAATAAGCGATGACAGGCAGTAAACATAATTTTAACAAACAGAAAATTACGAAAACAGTGAGTTTTATTTATTTTTCTATAATCACGTAGAC
>QDEB01050873.1:813-14478 GCA_004193795.1 Asbolus verrucosus | reverse complement strand
TTACTAATTGTTACTAGCGCAAAATTAAATTACATTAAAGATTAAACTACTTCCTTACTTACTTTATTACAGTGTTATAAACAACATGTATTTTAAGCAATATGCACACCATTTTGTTTAAATTAATAATTCAAAGAATTTTTTTTTGCATAACCTACAATCCAGTATATTTAAGTTGACATTATTTGACATTTGTGAGGGATGTCCAAATTATACAAAAGCTCAAAATAATTGTTTTTTTATCAATCAAGTCTGAAATGAGAAACGTATTTCTGGTCGCATTTAAAGTTTGTCAGGGTCGTAAAGTTATGTGAATCAGGCTGTAGGTATATTTCTTTACTCCAGATTTATTTTCAGAGCAGTACATTTTTTAACTCCATAGACCTATTTTGATCAAATTTGATCAACTGACAACAGGAAAGTTTACTTTTTTCCACGTTAAAGTGAGTACAAGATAATGTCAGATCGTTAATATTAGGTGCAAATTTTGCACCTACATTAAAAATGCTCGTGCGGAAAAATTAGATAGGACATTTAAAAGATCCACCAAAAATTAAACATCCACAGAATTCAAGAATCCACACGCTCCGACTTTTATTTTTGAACATACACCACTACCTCAAAGACAAGATAACTTTGATATAGTTAAATCAGTTTTGATGAAATATGGTTTAAGATAACGTGAAGTACTTAACCAAATGTAATTTTACATTAAATCTACCGATTTCAAACTTTCACACTCTCGACTTCAATACTTTACATAAACTATATTTCAATATGTGAAGATTTTGCTTATTTATTTATTTTCTTCATATAATCGATTGTAATACATATTGCCGTTGTCATTGTTAGAAAGTTTCTTAAATAAATTCTTCTGTCGATAAAAACTTATAGCTCTTCAAAGCTGCAATAAAAATTTTAATTTTTTTTCAGGAGTGAATGGAAGTAGAAACTAGAAACTCGATATATTGTTTTGACTCACTAAAGTACTGTCTGAAAAAAATTAATAAAATTAGACAAGAGGAATTAAGAAAATTACTTTTTTTTTTAAATTTAATGTTATATTTTCATCGTTACTGCGAAGTTGCAAAAGCTTTGAAACAATATTATGTGAAAAAAAATTATACATTTCAACGATATGTTTTACAATTTTCACAAAATTCATTGGTAAATAATAGAAAGGCAAATGTCGTAAGAATGTTAAAATCTCATAAATGTTCTAGTTGCTTCGCATAAAAAATGAATAACCAAGAAAATTTCTTAATAAGCTTGTACATGTTTTCGAAATTAGCATTTACGTAGCCTAATTTTTTTGAGCCGTTTTCACAAACTTTAAATAGTTAATACAATTTGTTTCTATAACTTTCATTCATAATTGAGAGATTTTGTAATTTCACTGAAAATGATCCACCCTACGCAACTGGGGCTTGTGTTTTAATTGCTATTGCCGTAATTGAAATTATTATTGTAATGATCGTAGAATCCTAACCCAACCCATTGGAATAGTAATTATTATTAACTTAATGATATTAAGATTTAACCCCGCTCCAGCGTCATTTGGGTACGTTAATCACTAAACCCTATCAGAATACTCCAGAGTGTAATATTTACACTCGCAATTACTATTCGCTTCTAGAGGTTAAATGGAGCGCTACATTTTCCAACTGAGTTTTTGTGATACTTTTGTAATATCCCTTGAAGTTTTAATTAATCGAGAAATAGAAATATTAAAATAGTGATAAAACATCTACTCCAAGATTGAAATATTACTTTACCATATTTAGCAACACTTAAATAATTAAAGATAGCTGAAACTTTGTTGGCTAAAACAAAGTTCTGCAGCAAAATTATTTAAATAGCCGCCGCTTCACCTAATTGCAAAAAAGTAACAGCATTTACGTTTCAGTCCAAATTACTTTAATACGACTTTTTACCTGCAATTAAACGAACTTACTGTGGTTAGAGATAAATAATTTGTTTGTGCTTACTCATATTTGTTAGGAATAAAAACATAAACAAATCATAATAAATGTCCAAACAAAAGTTCTGGTTTCGTACCCAGCGTTAAGGTGTGGTGTAAATAACGAAGTTTTATCTAACCAGAAAATAACAACGAATAGTAGCCGTAAATTCTACGAAATAAAAAAAAGTCAATTTGAAAGTTGTCAATAAGGGTTTCCAAGGGAATATTACGGAATTTTTCCTATTTCCAAGCTACGTGAGCACAGTCATGTCCGGCTAAATCCTCGACAACTTTATGTAAGTGAATATTTTACACTTCAGGTGATACATATTTGCGGAACAATTTGAACACATGATTGCTTTATAATGACCCAATCGAATCGATAATTTACGAATTAATAAATTGCACATTGTGGCTGAAGTTTGTTTAAAAATGTTTACAAACAAATTCCTTGAAAACACGCCTTTTTGGGAACCAACAAACATTTTGAATTTCGTAATATGTCTATATTGAATTCATTAAAATCCAAACGAATTATTTTTCACAAAAATCCTTAGACATGTCAATTTTATTTCTTAAAAGCACACCTTTTTATGCAAAATTCAATTTCTGAACTTCATTTGTTTTCGACTAATGACGTCATGGACAACCCCTCTTTTTTGTCGTGATTTTGATAGATCGTTTTAGCTGTCAAAACGGTGACCTAAAACTTTTGACTCCTTACCTAAGAAAATTTTAGAGAAAAACACGTGTCATCATGAAAATAATAGGTAATTTTCCAACTAAAAAATCGTGAATAGTTTAACTTTTCAAAAATTGTTTATTTTTTTCGTGGTTAAGAGTAGTATTCAAAAGAGAGTAAGGTACAAATCTTTTATACGAAAACCGTAAAAAGTATCAAAAACTATATAACTCTTTTCAGTCACTATAACATTACAAAATTGTAGTATGTTTTAAAATTCTAAAGGTTGACCGAAATTGTGTCCTTGAAGTGGAGAACACTGTTTGAAAATGTTTCAATAGTCATCAAGCTGATGAGTAAAAAATAAAACTTCAAACAGTTCAATACAATCCTAAATTTGCAAAAAAAACCGTGGCAAAAGCGCTTGTTTGCATTTTTTTCTTTAAATGTAGCACTCTGTCCTATAGGTTTAAAAGAAAAAATGGTCAAGGAATTTTTGCGACTATTTTAATGTGGCACGATCCCCTTGAGAACTGCGACCTCCAGGTTAAGAAATGTTAGTCTATATCCTCTGAAACTTTGAGAATGAGTAAACTAACTTTAGATGAATTACAAATGTCTGAAGCAATTGAAATTAATTTTTTTTTGAAAACAAAAAAAAATGTGGGTTGGCACAACCAGCCGTCTTTGCATACCGATGTATTTGTGGTTAGCCTCAAAATTTTCAGTGTGCATGTACCTGTTTGCGTTTAGAGTCCGGAAATGGTATTATTTACGTTGTAATTACATCGAAAATATAGAGATTTTGTGCGTTTGTGGATTATAGTTGTGTAAAATTAAACAGATCAGTGTCGATTCAGCTTTGATCTAAACTTTTTTTTTGAGTGTTAATGTGAAAATATTACGAATCTTAATTAGAAAAAAATTTCGCTACAGCGGAAATTCAAAAAAAGCCGCTTAGGTCAATGTTGTCTGCATAGCGTTCCTAGAGCGACCAACACTGAGTTCTTGTAGAAAATAAATTCGAGAAAAGAGTATGAAATTTGGAATAAATCGTCTCTACGTAAAAGTCTACTTAATATATTTAGCAGAGTTGAAACAGACCACTTCAAGAGTTAAATGTTACGAATTTTATTTTATATTCACTGCGACTCGACGACCTAATTTTTTACAATTTATTTTATATGAAATGAAACGTATTTGTAACCATTACCACTGAGTAACTTAATTATTTCCATTTGTAGAATGGGTTTCTTTTTTGAAATAATATGTAGCTTTGATCTTTCAGCCGATAAATCTATGCCTACAGTCTGAAAATATTTTATTTTGAAATCAACAAAATTAAATAATAGAACATGTG
This sequence comes from Asbolus verrucosus, assembly GCA_004193795.1. NCBI lineage: Eukaryota > Metazoa > Arthropoda > Insecta > Coleoptera > Tenebrionidae > Asbolus > Asbolus verrucosus. The sequence goes on along the minus strand of QDEB01050873.1, from coordinate 10,473 downwards.
ATTCTAAATTAATTTTATTTTAATAAAACAATACATCATTTTATAAATTTCTCCCCAAGAAAAGCAACTGGTAATGTATAAGCATGATAAAATCGTGAGCTAATGCTTCCGAAAGTGCTTCTGAACAGTTTATAATATATTACAGGTAATATAGCAAAGTTCTTTGGAATTAGCTTACACAAAGGAAACCCTCGAGATATTTAAAAGTTTTTGCGCCTTTTTGTTACTGAATTAATTGAAAGCGTTTTCTACTATAATTATATTGTTCGCTTAGCCGTTCTTTTGATCACTAAAAAGACAAACCGATAAAAAGGTTATAGAAAATAATAATAATATAAAACAGTAAGTTTTGTAAAAGAAAACTTTGTTGAAATTAATTAATTTATGGAAAAATTTAATTAAAAGGTAAAAATGCAGTGTTGTTTGAAAATTCATTAACTATTTTATTTTTAGCGTTACATTATAATAATTTGATTTTTTTTTTCACAAAATTAATTAACTGGCCAATTTTTGATGACCTTTGAAACGTAAGTTAGCAAAAAGAAGAATCTGTTTCCATCAATCAATTTTTTGAACAAGAAGAAACTCTTATCACAATATTGATGATGAGAATTATAAAGGTTTTTTGCTCTTTGCACAGAATATAAATGCCTAATTAATTTTAAATTAAAATAAATAAATGCCTAGTTAATTTTAATAAAAGGAGCTTTTATAAAATGTACAATTAAGTTTAATGCCCCAGTCAAAATAAAATTTTCTTGACTGAATGCAGGGTAAATCGGTTAAAAGTTTGCCCCGCCATTTCTCAAAGGCAAGTTAAAATTTTATGGTTCTATCCTTTACAGTATTTAGCAACTTTATAAATAAAAAATTACAATGTTATTCAGTGTTTATTGTTAAAGGCATGAATTAATAATAATTCTGATTATTAATAAAAAAAAAAGATTATAACTTTTTACAACAGCATTTAACTGATAAAGTAACATTTTCTGACTATTACTGCAATATATTCCATGATTTATCTAAAAATGTGATAATAATTTAAATGAAATAAATAAAATGGAAGTTTTTTTGGATGAATCCTTGAGATATATTTTCTTTTCCTTATATTGATTTAAAGATACTGTCTCATAGTAACAAATGTGGATTGATTTAAAGTTTACCATTTTATTATTTATTTTGTAAAAGCAATGAAGTATAGACAGCATTCATCACACACTTGCATTTAGGCCATCTGTTAAAGAATAGAATTGAAAGGACAATTACTTTCGCTTGAAAATAATAGTTTTAATTCATTCGGAAATAACATTATAGGATTCGTAATTTTGAAATGAATAAATCTCTCCTGGATTATTAATAAAAAAATGCGAAGTAAATATATTTCACTATCATTATTAAACAGTAAATTTTAACGTAATAATTTCAGTATAAACGATAGCAGCATTTAATTAAACTTGAAAAGCTACATGGAATTCGGAGTTGATTTTTTAATTGTAATATTATACTATCATTATTTTCAAACTGTTGATAATTGAGTAACAAATTTCGAAGCAATACCTAATCTGCATCTAGTTTTAACTATAGTTTAATACTGAAAAATGTTATTATTAAATGTAAGTTTGGCAAAATTTCAAAAAGAAATTGTTACTAATTAAATTTTGAACACTTCTGATGAGTGCTAAGAATTATAAGATTAGGAAAAATTATTTCAGCAAAATAATAATGAACAATGAATAAAACTGGAATATCTTCCTGTATAAAAATTGCGTGTCTTGAACAACCGAATTTTATTTTAATATTTTTGAAAAATAATGTGATTTTAAAGGGATTCAGATTCAAATTTCCATAATGTTGTTGGTTTTAGCATATATTGTTCTTGCGTCATACCATGAAGAAATCTGATTTCAGGTAGTTGTGGGAATGAATGTTTATTATCTGAATAATCCAAGTACACAAGTGGTTCACAGCTTTCATTGAAGATCGTGACAATATGACAAATGAACCTCACGCTCACCCACCGGTAACGCCTCTGAATCTTAAGCTTATTCAAATGATTGATAACCTTATTCAAGATAATCTTACTACCGACACAGGCTTTAGATAAAAAGAAAATCTAATTCAATAAGTAATTGTTAGTCAATATCAGTAACATTCAATAAAGGGACTTTTTTTAGTCATTATACAGCGAAAAGTTCATTAATATGATAAAGTAAATTATACGCCCTAAGTTGTCTTTGCAGATTTCTCAATATTTTCTGAACATGTAAAGTAACAAAAGGCACAACGATTCAGTCAAAAATCCTGTGTCTATAATTATTTTATGGATAAGATAAAGTTTAGGATAAATGTTTTATAAACGTGAAATCTAATGTGATTTTTTACGTTTGGACAAGTATAAATTGTGTTGCAACTTTGTCAATTTTGTTTCTGCGGAGAGAATAATTATTTATTATTCTATAATTCCACCACCATTCGACACGGCCATCAGGCCGGATATTCAAACATCATCACGGATACTGCTATCAAGTGATGATATACTTTAATCCAGCGTTATTACCATCGTCTTGCGAGACTAGAATTATCATTTTGACATTCACGCTAGTGTTCAATGTGTAATCAATGTTAGGAAATTTTCTGACTATATGGCATGAGGATAATAATATTGGCTTTTGGATTTCAACAATCTATTTTCTTTTACATTTAATGTATTTATATTACGGATTAGAGATTTGGGTACTATACCCGTAGCTGAAATAACTAACGGTAAAATTGAAATTTTTTCAGGATAAATTTTTAATTGCAACAGAAAGTTGTAAATATTTGTCAATTTTTGCTTTATAGGTTTGTAAGAGGTTGTATGAATTTGGTATAGTTCGTCTAAAGATATACTGTAGTTATGACCTTTTATGGTGATGACTCTTTAATGAGTTTAAGGCTATCCTATCGTAAAATTATAACCAACGATACTCTCGGCACGTGCAGGGCTGGTCAGGACCGCATTCAAATATTAAGTAAGTACTTAAGCAAATAATTTTTTCGTGGAAGATACTGAAAGGATTCAAATATTAAGTAAATACGGACCTGGCACGGCACTGACAAGGATTTGCCTAAGTACGACGGTTGCGGTTGAAATTATGTGTTCAATTGTCTCTGATCCTGAATTACAAATCCTACATTTACCATCAGTAATCGAGTTGTCTTTATAATTAAAAAAATATGTAATTATACTTCTTATAATTTCTAGTATTAATCACTCTGTCTTGGATACCAAATATAAATCCTTCGGTTTCCGGATGTACATTAGGTCTTTTTAACCACGTGTGTGAAGCTTTAATATTAATTTCTGGTTGTTCGAGTTCATGGAAAATGATCCATGTAGAGATTTTTCATTTATATTTGTGATTATATTATTAACATCAATTTTTAGAGGATTAGAAACCACAGAATTACTTAAATTTAAAGGGGTATAATTCTTATCAGCTGAAGTAGTCACTCTAAAAAGAATATTATCTTGAACTCTATCCAGAAAATATTTTCTTAATATGGAGATCTTATTGTGAAGAAAAATGATTTAATTTAGTTTGATGATCATTGTTAACCCTGATATTAAAACCATATCCAGAACTGTTTAGTAAGTGAGATAAAGAGTTAATAGCTACACAAAACCAAAGAGGACTTAACGAATCACCTTGATAGATTCCATAGATTCCTCGTTATATTGATATTGATTTGGATTTTAAAAAATTGTTGTCGATGGATAAATTTAAGGTTGTTCATCAAAATTTCATAATATGTGATAATATTTAGTGAAAGTGCCATTAATTTTGTAAATTTCAAGAACTTTGGTAAGCTATGGATGAGGAATTATTATTATTATTCTTATTGTTATGAGACAATTGTCATCAGACATTTCTTAGTATTCGCAAAAAGATTGTTCAGGCATATTTCAGTTATTTAGCGATCTAAATAATCGTTCATTCATTTCAGTCAAATTTTTGTTGTGATTTAATTGAGTCTTGCTTGATACAGTCACGCTTATATCAATTTCAATTCCGGAGCCGGAGAAGTTTATTAAATCCAATAAATTTGTTCCAAAATGGATTTCATTGTGGAACTCAGTCGTTATTTCTCATATTTTGAAGGGTCCCTGCAAATCGACATTCCAAATTCAACAAACTCAACAAGTGAGGGTTTTCGTTTTCGATAGGTTTAGCTTAAACTTACGTTTGTGATAGATTTAGCTGAAAGTTATTTGTTAATTTGCTAGCTCTGATCGGAGGAAGGCGGGATTGTGAAACTGTTGAGTAAATATTGTGATTTAGCCCTGGAAATGTTCTTGGGTCATGAGCTGTCACTAAAGATATTTAACACGAAAGGATTAGACTAATCTTGATGTAAATCAGCAAACACACTTTACCAGAGCAAACTGTAACAAACACAGAAACAGAATGAACTCGACGGTAGTTCCGAGCAAAAGCAAAGCGTGTTAATTAGGTGCAACATTAACAGCGGCTAAATTATCATAAAATTTTAATTTTCGCCGTATCCCGTAATCGGGACGTATACGAGGTTGTATTTTATGAATTTGTGAAGTGAGCCTACAGGAGGTTATAATTTTGTTGAAGTTTAGAGAATTTCGGTGCTGTCACATATATCATCACCCTCAAGACATATTGCGATGAAACTTCATGAGAATTCGCAATAAATCAGTTAAATTTCATAAATACAATATCTCACCATTGGCATCCTTGGCTTCGAGTCCTTCGGCTTCTATAACAACGACGCTGAGAACGACGATGGGCGGTTTTTCTTCGCCAGCGAGGTGTAGCATGCGATAGTGACGATCTGGAGGCATTCCGAACGCCCTTTGTCCGTATAGGTAGAGGTCTTCTTTGTAATGTGCGTATTGCCCTCCTGGGGCTGGTGCTCCAACCTAAAATAAAAATAAAAGACGGCCCAAAGTTATAAAAGTGTAATAAAGCCACCTATTACTGCAAAACTTTCCCCATTCAACATTGCTGCACTGAACTAGATCTGGACGTTACACAGAGTGAAGACAAAGTAGAAACACGTAAGAATTTATACAAAATCATATCATATGTTTTTTGAATGAGACAACAAAATACTTTAGTATTTACACAAAATAAAATATTTAAAAGCGACTGACTGCGATTAATTTTTGCATAATTGAATCAATTTTACGCATATTTAGCGGTTTTTCAAAAACTTTAATATCAGGGATGAATTGATGAATGGATTCCCAACTTTTAGCGAAATTAAATATAATTTCGATGGTTATCTGGTTATTTAAAATTCTTGGAGAAAATGTATTTTTAAATAAAAAAATCTGTTTCTGAAAGAAGAAAAGAATGACAATTTTATGCAACATGCGTGTTTTATACTTTATCTCTTTATTATTTATTTTTATTATTTATTTCTGTTTATTTAATATCAGAAATTATTCAGTGGCGAAACCCAAAATTAATCATCCCTCTTGACATTTAAGTTCAAAAATTTTAAAAATGCAAATATATGCAGGTGCTTCAGAATGAAGTTGCAAGATTTCGGAAAATTGTAGACAGCATTATCCTAATTTGTTTATCAACTTGTTTACCTAATTCAGCGATATTAACAGTTGCTAATGTGTATTCTAACGATTTGTGACTGAATGTTGTAATTTTGTAATTTTGTAACTTATATAGCAGTATACATATATTTTCTTTTGTTTTCATTTTTTACTGCCATACATTGATGAAACCCATTTTAGAAGCCATAAAGAAGTATAATGGTAATCAAAAGTTCTTATTATTTTCCTACTTCCATCTGACTCCTTATCAGCCATCTTATCGTACTTATCAGCCAAAAGCATTTAATTTATGTACCAACGATGAAATTTAAAAGTTGATGCCATTGTTTATAACTCGAAAACCAAAATGACAATTTAACATTATGGCAAATTTTATTGACAACAATGTTTTCAGTTTTTGAAAGTCCTCACTGGGATATTATTTGTATTGTAAATTCAGGTTAACTTATTCAAAGAGAGAAACTACTTTTTAAAAGAATTAACTGTTTAGAAATATATTAAATAAAAAGTGTGATAAACAGCAGAAAATGATTTTTTAACGTCTTTCTTAAAATCGATAGACTTTCAGGAATCCAATTTTAAATTTTAGTTCAAATTTAATTACCAAGTACGTTCCTATATTTGATTCTGTGTTGCTTTGTTACTTTAACTTTCAGTTGTATTGTCATTATATCTATCAGTTGTAAATGTAACATCAATTTAACAGCTAGGCTTAAATCTTGAAACTAAATAACTGTCCACTTTTGAAAATTATTTAAATTTATATTAAATTAAATCAAATTTTGTGCACTTATATTACGATATTAAAAACGAATACAATTATTCTTATAAAACTTGCGTTAAGTTGAAACTAAACTAATGTCATTCTTGGTTTCGAATTTTGATAGAGTTGTTGAAAATTTTTTTTACATTTGTTTGTTCTATATTTAGAAGTTACGATTTTACGATGTTTTCCTTTTTGTTGACGGATTATGACTTGCTGTTTTGTTGTTGTCCTCGCCGTCTTCTTCAAGAGGTAATAAATTATGGATATGGTTATATAAAGTAAATTTCCTGATACTCATCTGCCACCTAAACCTATAATAACGGTGGAAAACATTGTTAAATCGATAATTTTTATTTGGAAATTTTTTACGTTATGAAGAAATCCATAGCAAAATCATAATCACTGTAATAAAAAATATCATTTTTAAAGAATGAACTAATGTTTATAAAACGTATTTATTTTTTTGAATGTAACGTAATTTTCAACTTTGAAATACTGTACGATTTAAAAGAATGTTGCATTTTTCGTTGTCTGACTTTGCAGCATTACGGGGCGAAGGTACGATATTTCAGTAAAATATTTTCTGATATTTTAATATCCGAATATTGTTAGTTATTATTTACCAATTCCAAGACTAATTTGTCGGAACCTGGCAGTACAGTGGAGAGTATTAATAAAGTAAAAAATTGAAGTGAATTGATGTGTATGTCTTCGGATTTAATTAAGAAAAATGAGAGATATACACTTTTGTAACCTATAAAACTTAATAATTGTACTGAAAGATATTCAAAATGATTTAATAAAAAAAAATAGCAAAATTTGAAAAATCTGTATATGTATTTTAAGGTTTTTGTATATATCGGTAATGTACCCCCTGTGAGTATCCATTTGAAAAGAAAACTTTCATGAAATTTGCTCAAAAAGTTCAGTTTAGCATGTCTCTATTAGATATTTGTATTTAAAATAAAAAATGTTACTTTATAAATTCTTCATTATTTAATAAAATATTTTTTCTACAATATTCTATTTACTTTCAAATCAGTTAGATTTTCACTATATTTTATTACACTAATAATACGAATGATATCAAGCTTTGGAATTCAATTAAACAAAATAGTATTGAACTTATTAAAATTAAAAATAATCCCAATACATTTGCGCTGAGTAACGAAGTATCTCAGAATATGCAAAGAATGTATTTATTTGTGCATGTGTTTAGCATGTTTATTTATGACCTTTCAAGTGCTTGAGTGATATTTAAAACTTTCGACTAAGATATAAGGAAAACAAAACTCATTAATTATGTTATGAATTTTGGTTAACTTTTGTTTAATTATGTAAATTTGTTTATAAAAAAAATATTGATTATTCTTCTATTCCATATTAATCTATTGCGTTATAAATTTTTGGAATTGTTAAACTTTATCTTTTTATATAAATAATAATAAATCACTATTAACAAGAAAAATAGCTCGTTCAGAAGTTATATTCCTAATATTTTATATTATTTATACAATAAGGACGGATGCATTTTTTTATATTAATTAATTTAGTGTTAAATTTTGTTACATATAAGGGTTTGATGATGAATTAACAATTCACAGTAAGTACATTATTATGTCAAGGTCACTTCTTGGAACCATGTTACTGCAAACAACTACCTGAAAAATGTTCGAGTCTTCTTTCGTTTCATCGACCAACTTTATAATTTATAAGTGATAATTAAGAGCAATAAAGAAAGGAACAAATGTGCATAATTTACATAATGTTTGTAAAGAAAAAGTGATGTATATTTTTCGTTATGGTTGCCTTTTATTTAAGTCTGTTTATATTTTTTACTCCAAATTTATTTTCTAAAGACAAGTTATACTTATTCTTTTAAACAAAAAGTAAGTGAAAATGAATAAAATTTTGTTTATTATATTACATCCTTTAGATATGTATAATGAAATTGTAAAATTTGATAGTGATGTTTTTAACTGTTACATGTAAGGGTGAAGGTTGCAAGACCTTGGAGGCGTAATATGCCATTTGACCCATTTGGAATGGGACAAGGAATGCATATTTGAACGTCGCATCTCGATATGTTAAACCATTTACCAGAAAATTATATTTTTCTCGGAATTTAGAACTTAGAAAGCTAATAAGGTAAGGACAAATTGATCAAATTTGATCGTGTTATCTTAATTAATAATGAAGGGGGGATCTACATTGTCCATTAACGAACTTAGATATAAGAATATAATAATATAAGAATCCGTACACAAAATTTAAGTTCGATAAGTCAAAACCTCTCAAATAAGGGAAAGAACAGCGCTCTTTGCTAATACTTCTAAGCTAAAAAAATCAGCTGCTCAAAAATGAACAGGGAAGCTCAAAAACTAAAATAAATTTTCACCCAGGCAGTAATCTAATTAATGTAATCGATAAAATACTTGTGAAAAAACGTGTTATTTGTTCTTGGATAGAAACTTTGTAAGAACAAATCAATAAAGGATTTTTAAATCAATTTAATTATCAAAATTTGCAATCTTAATCATTCCACCGGCACATCTGTTAGTATTTGATTTTGCAACCCCGTAGGCTGCTCCAACAACAAAGCAGGTACAGTAATCCCATCTTCAACTGGGAGTTAATTATAACAGATGTGCTGAGGCTGTAAATTATTAACCCTAATAATAACTGACGTTTTTATTGTGGTCTATTGTAAACTAATTTAGCTGTACAAAGTCGAGATTCTGTATTGTTGCCAGATTACTTAAAAACAAATTTGTCTTTATTTTTAAATATATTTTTTTATGTAATCACTAGTTTTGAGCAGTTTATCTATTTAATATTTTTCTGTTATTTGAAATGTAAAAGTACTTGTTCTTTATTTCCTTTCAATCAAAATTTTAATGTTTGTTGTTACAACCATTGATGACTTTTTCCAATTACTTTTAGCACAAGAAGGTTTGTGTTTCACGGTACATATAGTTCAATGCAATCACATAGTCCTTAATGAATTCTCTTACAAGTGATTATTCCACTCTGCAGAAGATGAAAATCAATGATTACGGTTTAGTACATACTTAATTACATGATTACTGACACTTTCAAGAAGTGTATTTTAATAGCAATGGTGTTAAATCGAAAACATTCGAATCTCATGGACCGTGAGTGCTCCTACTCGTTGCAAGATTGTTTGGAGAAACTTTCCGCATATTGTTGTTGATTATAAACAATTTCAAGAATGTTTAAATCGTATTGTGAAATTTTGAATTTATTATGTACCAGCAATATTTTACAAATTTAAAACCTATTTCAA